>JAHWFP010046564.1:0-20651 GCA_023313725.1 Lithobius niger | reverse complement strand
ATAGCGACATGACAAGAAAGTCAGTTAAAGCGCTCCTTGCTAAGAAGGCAGCCGGTTTAGGTCACGCTAACCAAAACTGAAACTATGCCGAAGAACGTAAAGGCCAGTAAAACCAAAGCTATTGTACACAGTGGAAATAAAGTTATTAAGCCTGCAAAAAATTACTCAAAAAAGTGAAGTGAAAAAGAAGGGGGAAAAGAGTGATGGAAAAAGGACTTCGTCAAGCATAATCGTTCATCATTGCTTCCCACCCATAATCACGATGAGTGTCCTCGTCGGATAAATTCAGACGATGTGAGCCAGTGTTCGGCTGTGCAGTCTCGGCTTACAGAAGTGACATCTGAAAGGGAGAGCAATAATAGTCGGTAGGCATTCGAATTGCCTCAGCACGGAGATGGCCAAAATGGTCAAGTTTCCCTCAGTGGTCACTTAATTGGAATGGAGGGAATGGTGGAAACCTTTTTCCGGAAAGACATGAAGTTGCCGACATGTCTGACTAAAGGCCTCTCCAGACAGAAGAAAATTTCGTGCGAAGCAGTGCGTGACTGCGTACCTACAAGGTCAAAATTGCTGCAATCGTATCGTTGGTATTGCTTTAAGGACCAATATTGAAGTCTTTTTTTACACCATACTGCGACTCCGTGCAGCCGCGAGCAGCCAGTCTGGTTAGGGCTTAAATCTCATGTGCGTCAGACGTCACCTACGTTGCAAACGGCAGCCAGGTCACAGACGTCGTTCAGAATGTCAGTCATTGCCATAACGTAGGTCACTGACGTCCCAAAGGTCGCAGACATCGCCAACATCGTAAAAAACAAAGAAAATCGCCACTTTAAAGAAAAATGGGTTAAATAAATACGTATGGGTATTTAACTATTTATTTAATCCATCTTGAGCCATTAGCCCGTATTTATAAAAATGAAGCATTTACTTCGAAGTAAAAAGTAGAAGTAAAGGGTTTTGCTTCAGTTCTTATTCATAATCTCAACCTTTTCCTTACAAGTAAGTGTAGAAGTTGCGTACAAGAGGAGAAATGGCGTCAGTAAGTGAAAGTGAAAACGTACATGGAGGTGAAGATATCACTTCCGGAAGGAGCATTTTACACAATGTCCGCGTACACCCGGTCCTGGAAAAATCGCAATCACACGAAGACAAGGAAAAATAACGCTTTACATGAATATATGATGCTCTATGGAAAAGAGGTGAATAGTAAAGCCTTTATGAAAAAGATAACAAAACGTAAAACTGATAAAAAAAAACAGGAAAAAGGCTCATTCGACTACTGCCGAGGGAGAATATTATGTTGGAAGCCATGAATGCAGATGTCAATTCAGCACCTTCTCAAATCACGACTTAACAATTTTTTTCAAAATCACTGGTCATTACGCCTCCAGGTACTAAGGACACCTTATAAATACGAACTCGTAAAAAATTTGAAGGGGGGGGGGGTCGAAAATTTAACGGATTTTCAGGTCGGGGGGGGGTCACGGTAAGTGTTATACGAGTGTTTCGAAGGGGGGAGGAGGGGTTTAAATTGTTAAAAAAAAAAAAAAACGGTGTTACGTGGTTTGTGAATGCTCCCATAGCAAATACACCACTTAGTACACACACTTCAACTGGGAAAAGTAAGATTCTTGCAAAAAAAGTTGCTCCGGACTAGATGCATTTTTCTGGAAGCAAATCTTTCAAGTTTGAAGCAAGTACTTCGTTTTATGAATACGAAACGAGTAAAACCTTTTACTTTGAAGCAAATACTTCTGCCTAAAAGCAAAACCTTTTCCTCCACTTTTCTTATGAATAGAATTCGAAGCAATTGCTTCACTTTTTGCAAGTTAAAGGTAATGCTTTTTTTTTTTTTATAAATATGGCCTATCGGCGTTCCGTCTTGTATTATTTAAGCAAAATGAACCGGAAATGATGTCGAAGCGTGGGTATTGTTCAGAATCTGAATCCCTTGCAAGAAAAGACAGATTTTATTTGGAAGATATTAACAGAGCCTCAACTCGTTTGCTCAATTGCATTTCCAAGAAAGAACGACGTTTAAATATTGAGGATTCTGAATTTTCCAGTTACATTTCTGACAGGTACGGTTCCAATGGTAATAAGTTTCCACGCCACCCAAAAAGAATAAAAGAACAAAGTATCGTTCCAATTCGATGCTTCATTAGAAGAAATGAGGAAAATGAAGGAGATATCTACCACGAAGATCTTGATTTCATTCCCTGGGAGAATTCGCCAAGTCGTCACTATTTAGGTAAAACGCCCTTTTATTGTAAACACCAGCCTTCTGGTATTAATCGAGATGAACCAGCCATGGACTGGTTAGTTGTTTGACATGTTTTAAACCATTCACCTGAAAACGGTTCCGACCTTGGAACCGAAACGTCGTGATTTCGTTGTTTCACCAGCACTTGATGGCTACTCTGTATGTGTAAGTACTTTTTAACTTTCTGCTTTTTGCATCCATTGCAGACATTCGATTTAAAAAAATTGATTGTTAATGATAAAAAGGCGGCTCACTAGCAGACATGTCTGTTCACTGTAAGCAACTGAAAGCATATTTTGGCATGTTGAGGGTAAATCCCAATGCGACAGAAATGTTTCAAATTGTGGAAAATGTAAGGGGATGGGTCAGAGATTAAGAAAAACAAAACTTTAAAGGATGTGTGTCCACCACTCAGAGTGAAAAAGATGCGTCAATAACGTTGTGTTTATGTTACTGCTAGCTAGCGGGCTAGCTAATAAGATTTTTCGCATGTTAAATCCCATAGACTTTTTGCTCATGGCTAGCGCAAAATTGAGAAGGCCTACGTAGCTGAATTTTGGCACACGGATGCATAGAGATCTGAGGATGGTCCTTTTGTTGGTTTGAGAGGGGTCAGGACAAATGCGTGGGAGGGTTTTGAAATTCGCCACCAGCGAATTTAAATTTCGTTTCTTTTCCAAGTTGCAACCAAAGATTTCAAGCAATAATGTCTTGAACAATCAACACTGGTCTTTAGATTTATTTTAAAAGCCAGCACGAACTAAAAACTGAACTATAACGAAGGACAAAATAAGAAAACATTAACGTTGTCGTGGATTGCGTAAGAATAAAAGGATGCACGTTAGATGATGGTTACGCAACAATACGAGCATCCACGAACTAACGGGGTTTTTGTTAATAACCCAAAATTAGGAATGTGAAAATTTATAGACATAAAATTCCTGTAGAAAAAAGGTACAGATGAAGATAACACGGTGTACCCTTGTGTACGTTCACAGTCCTATGAAAGTTGTGATATCCACCAAAAACAAAAACTGGTAGAAAAACCTGCCAAGTTCCAAAAACGATCGGCTTTTGAAGGTAGTGATATCATTCAACCAAAGAAAGGCCGCAACGGTCAATCCTATTAGCCAAGTTAATTGCACCCAATAATACTTTGGACGTTAAATGAAAACTTGAAGATTGCTACAGCGAGTAGCAATCTTCAAGTTTTCATTTAACTTTAGAACTATTAGTCGGTACAATTAACTTGGCTAATAGGATTGACCTTGGCAGCCTTTCCTTGGTTGAATGATATCACTACCTTCAAAGGCCGATCGTTTTTGGAAACTTGGCGGATTTTTCTACCAGTTTTGGTTTTGGGTGGAGAAAAGATTCAACAAAGATTATGAACTTGGATATTGGGAAGGAAAGCAGGCGGTAGCTACATTTTGAGTTTTAAACTTGAGTTTATATTAGAAGAACTTAACAGCACCACAAAAACCAAGCAGTCTATCTAAGGCCTTAAAGATAACTAAGCCTAACAGAGGATACACATGAATAACCACAAGCAATCAAACCTCAAAGAAAACCACTGGCTCACGGAATCACACAGAAACATGAAAATCACGAAAATCTGCCAGTTGCCGTACAGAACGGCAAAGCAGTACAGTAACCGGGAGTTAAGCAACAATGAAAGATCTTACTTTGGCCGGACTGTACAGTAAATACAATGTCGTAAAACACAATTATTACAGGCCTCACAGATCGAGAAACATCATAGGCTGTACATCATAAGCATCATTCAAATTGGTTTTTATTTTCTAATTTTATGTCATGCATACAGTATTAACAAGAATTTATTGGGTTGGGGAGGAGAATTTGTGACTGAGACCCCATACTGAAATGGCTTAGTTTCATTCCTATTAGTTCCGTCCAAGTTTATTGAGGGCGCCATAGGGCACAAATTAAATAAACTAAACGATACTAGCTTGTAATTAATTATTATTTACAGCTAGCCAGTGTTAGTAAGGGTCGACCTAGGATCTCTGTGTTAAACTTTCAACTTTGAGAGCTTATAACTCCGTCAAAAGTAAACATCTTTAAACCAAATTTGGAATCTCCTTGACTAGTCAAGGCCTGTCTTCAGTCCAAAAATTGTGAAATTCCGTCGAGCCAAACCCAAAATACAGAGAGGGGCCAAATAGACAAGTTCTTGTTCTGGGGATGTACCTTTCGTCTGTCCTCTCTACAGGTCAAACTATTTGTCCTATGAAGCTGGTTCTTAGCTCATTTTACAGGTATTGCTCTGTAGATTGCCCTTTCCATAAGGCATTTTCTAATTGGTCAAGTGGTTTAGGGGTTATGGAGCTCTAAACGACCAGATTGATTGTTTTACATTGTTTTAAACATTGTTATTATGCAACAATGCCAATTAGCAAACGCCGGCTGCAAAACTGAAGATTAAAGGATTTGTTTCTTATTAACACTGGCGATTCAGCCTAGGGTCTCTGTGTTAAACTCTCGATTTTCACCGTCAACTGCACTGTTTTACAATTTAGCTGCAATTCTAAAAGTAACACGAATTAATAAACAAAAACGGAACGTTAAATGTTTAGAGTAAGGGTCTAAAAGACAAAACCTAGAAGGAACACGGACAAGCTTTGACAGTCAGGGTCTAGGTGTAAAATTTTGTAAGAGGCTGGTAAGCATTAGACCCTTACTACCCGGTGGTCAGAAATACATACATTTTGACAAAAAACTGGAAATCCTCCTACAGTGACCCATGTGATGATCCAGTGGTAGTATGGTATACGTTTGCTACTTTGCTTTATGTTGAAAATTATTTTTCGATTTAGTAACATGACAGGGTATTCTCAGCAGAGAGCATTACTGGTTATCCTCTACCGTAAATCTACGAAATTTAATTAAAATTTCTAAAGCATCAAAAGACAAAATGCCAAACTTCACAAGAAAATTATGTTCTTAAAGTTCCATAACAATATTCTAAGAACAAAGAAAACCTGCTACAACCGTTCATACACAAGTTCTGTCCAATAGACTAAAACTAAGCTAACCAACGGGTAGTAAGCGTCTAATGCTTACCAGCCTCTTACAAAATTTTACACCTAGACCCTGACTGTCAAAGCTTGTCCGTGTTCCTTCTAGGTTTTGACTTTTAGACCCTTACTCTAAACATTTAACGTTCCGCTTTTGTTTATTAATTTAGTTGTAATTTGGTTTACTTTAGATTTGGGCACCTCGCCTAGTGTTGCCCCATTGTTACATGTTGCAGCATTGCATTCTGGGGCCTCGCCGCCGCCGCCTGTCCAGTGTTGTTTTTTTTAATTCTCGTGCTAGATGGAACACGTGGCGCCCTCTGAAAACTCGGACAGAACTAATAGGAACGAATCTAACGTTTAAATAGGGACTTTTTAGAGTTACAAATTCTCCTCCCCAACCCTATAAATTCTTGGTATTAACAATAAAAATTGCCAACTGTTACAGGGAAACTTGTTTGTTAATCCAACAGTGACAACCGACGTGAAGGATTCCTGCGCAAATTCATGACTTGTGCACATGTAGGACGTGTTGGCCATACGGGACCGTGACGTCAGACGTAAATTCGTAATGAGACATTGTTTTAATGCGATGGTCTAGGGCCAATTTCCTGATCGTTCAAAACACCTTGCTTTAATGCTCCAGCCAGCGAGCAAACCACGAAGTACATTTGTGACAGTGGTTCTCATTTTTGGCAAGAGAGGGCAGCACCTGTCCAGAGCGGCAGCGCAAGTCGGTCTACGATTTGACAGAACGGGAGGCTGCAGTCAGCGGCTAATGTGAAGGGAGATGCTTACCTACACCGGTGGGTGAAGACGGTTTAATGGCGCCCAAACAGTCTTCATTTTGATTTTAATTTATCCTAACCAAAAACCAAAACTGGTGCACACTGAGTTGAAATTCATCGTGCTAGGCACACCAGAAACATGCTTTATTCATCCACGGCACTTCAAACCAGAGCTCAATTCAATTGGACCAGATTGGACCGAAAGACAGTTCCGGGTCATGCCAGATTGACGTTCCTGTTATTTTAAGACCAGCAGTCATCAGTGAAAACCTGCGATTACGGAGTTATGAGCAGTTTCACACTAACGTTATAATTCTTTCTGTGCCGGTTTATGTAATATCGCCATATGCCCAACATAACAAACTGAATGTAATTAAACTGTTAATTACACGCGTATAAAATTTTGTTTATTTAAAAAAAAAGCGTTAAATTGAAAATTGAGTTTAATTGACCAGCTTCTTCTTAAATGGAAAAATAATAAAACCCGTTTATCAGCGGCCAGTGAAAGGTGCTCTTTTAATAAAAGTTCATAATTACCATTTGTCGTTTAATATGTCGGCTATCTCTCTGTTAACGTTGCTTCTTGGCTGAACCGTTTAAAAAAAAAGTTATAAGTTCCATTTAAATAAACTGTTGAACATTATATTTTTTCACGTAAGCACGGCTGCAAACGATGAGGTAGTAAACATGATGGAAAGTCAAATGACTCGAAAAGTGATAAATAAATACAGATGCAAACCTACTTACGTTGCCTTCTGGACTTATATGTCAGAATGCCTGAGCGGGGAATCGAACCCACGACCTTTGCGACCAAAGGCAGAAGTCCTATATCGCTAAGCCATGTCAATAAAGCAGTGTCAGTATGGCTGAGCGGTAGGACTCAGTCCTTTGGTTTTAAAGGTTGTGGATTCAATTCCCGCTCTGCAGGCAGTCTGACATTTAAGTCCAAAAGGCAACGTAAATAGGTTTGCATCAGTATTTATTTAGCAAGCGATGAGGCATCGACCTATCTCATGGCACCGTGCGAGGTACAATGTTCGC
Source organism: Lithobius niger (assembly GCA_023313725.1). NCBI lineage: Eukaryota > Metazoa > Arthropoda > Chilopoda > Lithobiomorpha > Lithobiidae > Lithobius > Lithobius niger. The sequence goes on along the minus strand of JAHWFP010046564.1, from coordinate 13,521 downwards.
CTAAAATAATTTTGGGCATCGTTCGTCGCCGTTTAATTTAGATAAAGGTACGTTTAAACTATAAGGGACGATTTAAGACAAGCATCAACCTTGTTGCAAAAAAAATTAAATCACACCTTCAGCTGTCAACTTCGCTGCCATTCTTGTCAAAAATAAAATTTTAATCGGATTAAACTTGTTATCACTCTAGCGTGCATCCTATTTTTGATGGGGGAAGAACAGGGCTAAATTCAAAATTAATTTTCCGTGACATCAAGGTTAGGTGTTAATGACGACCAAGACGATCTTGGTAGTTCAATTTACAGACAAATTCATCGACAAAAATTACTGGCGGCTGTACTTCCTGGACCAATTATTTGATAGCCAATCACACAAAAACAGCCGTAGAAATCTGTGAAATACATTTGGCATAATTCAATTCCGTATCTGCGTCACTCGGCAATGCTTCAGGCGAGACTGATGGGCTAGAATTCCATATATTTTTGGAAATTGATCCTGGCTGCCTGTGAATTAATTTATTTTTGTGTATGCAACCAAGAGGAAGCATGGAAAGCAACCCCGCATGAAACGGCCTGGTGAAATTCGTTCCCGTTGGATCATACTGCCAGGTGAAATTGTGGCGAATGTTGAAACGAAATTGAAGGAAGCTAAAAACAGAGCAGTGATAATAACGCCATATTATGATTATTACATATAATTCTATGCTGAATCCATTAACTGGTTTAGCAGCAAGGGGCACGGGTGGGGAAAAAAACGGCGTCTTGTATACTGAAGCCAATGCTCGTGAGACGAATTTTCTTAGGCCTAAAATGCGCTTTTTTAAAATTCGTTGGCAGTAACTTGCTGCAATTTTCAGCACGTGTAATGTTTTCTTCTCCAATTTACGACCTTAATTCATGCCTAAGAAACGCGCTCTGATAGCATTTGCTTGACTAAAGGCAACGTTGTTTTTTACCTCCGTGTTTATCTTGTGCCCCTTGCAGCTAGCTCAAGCCAGCGACCTCGGTAGCCATTATGACGTTTATTGGTTTTGCTCTAAACAAATCACACAAAATTTAATGCATGTAATATAAAACCGTGGCTGATAAAGCACGTATTTAATGTCCATTAAAACGTTTTATTCAATCAAGTTTTACGGTTCTAAGTAATGGTTATAGCATGGATTTTGCTCAATGGGCCGGTATAAGCGATTTAATACACACTTTTGGTAGAGCGACGTCCGAGGAGGTGTGGAATCGTCCGAGGGGGCGAAGGGGACATTCATTGTTCGTCGAAGAGGACATTCGAAATGAAGCAACAATCAGTTACAGCGATGCTTTAACAATACGTTTTGAACAGTCACCCCACGTGGGATATTGTTACTAAAGTTTGATTGTAGTCTGAGGGGGCAAAATCTTATTTCCCTTGTTTGCTGAAGGAGCTCTTCGGAATCGACCAATAATGCCGGCGATAGAGCTGTTGCAGTTAAAGAAAGTAATGTTGGAGATTTAGAATGTAACACTGCGGAAAATTTAATTTTCAGAAAAATATTTTAAATTCACGCAGATTTTTTTTAAACTGCGCTAGTTTTCTTGATCCTCCCACACTGTAGGAAACCCTTGTTTCAATTTTTTTTAAATTAGACATGAATTCGTCTAAAAATTACATCGTTCAGTTGCAGGAAAGCGTTTCAAATTCGCGCCTTTTTCATGGAATAACGTTAGCTTCCTGGGGGTTCCCCCCCCCCCTTCCCCTACCGGAGTCACGTGTTTTAAATTGTATCTCCAAGTTGCAGAAAACGTTACAAATTTACGCCGATTTCTTACGCCGAGGCTCCCCCCCCCCCTACCACCCCAAATACCCCCTTCGCCCGGTGAGAGTGTTCCTGAGGCCCCTGTATATTTCCGGAGAAGCCCTACCCCTTCCAATCCGAACTTGATCCAAAGCAGCATATTGCTTTACAAAGATGGCCATACTTGTAAGAATCCTAAAAGTGTGCAAAATAAGTGTGCAAAATAAGTGTGCAACCATTGTTGAGCATTGTTGCAACTGTGCGAATACGGGATTTATACAGCATCGTTTTAACAATGGTCGGGACGAAAGTAGAGTAATAAATCTTGAAAAACGTAGCAATAATAGTTGTTAAACAGGACGGAGTAAACATGCCGGAGTCGTGGTTAAAATTGAACGCCGCCATCTTTGGGGGAAAAAGTTCGAAAAATACTAGACAGATCAGAAACTGATTTCTGCGATTTTAGATGTAATACTAATTTAAGCATAAAACAGAGCACACATGTTTTACTTTTAACTTGAGGAGCCTACAGAAAAATACTGCAAGAAAGATGAGTCTCCGTTTAACGACTGGGTCTGCATTACAGAAACAAATCTTCAGTAGTAGTTGGGTTCTATTCTACAAACTAAAAAAAAAGTAGTAGCTGGGTCGGCCATGCTAATTACAACCAGCGGCCCCGTAACACAGCGCAACTTACACATGAAACAGATTCTAAAATAAAGCAATGTTTTAACTCACTTTTGTGTATTGCACAAATTTCTTAATTACAGCTCGATGTTACGAACATAAGAGCCTGCTCAAAGTACCTCTTTGCCTTGCCCTGTAACCGCCCCTGGTTGAACTCAGTGCGCAGATATAAAGCTACGATTTTCGCTATACTCTGTATATAGCTTCTAAATCAGAGAGGAAGTGGGTCACTTTCTCCGACCCTTGACCCAACTCACCTTATCCCACCCCAACTTTTAACTCGCGGTCCCTGTAATTAAGAACAAAGTGTGACCCAACGTGACTCATTTCCCAAAAAAAAATACGATTAGTAACTGCAAACGTAGTACGCGTCATTCAAGATATTTTTGGGGTGGTAGGAAGAAAAAAAGATACTGCAAAATTTAAGGAATTTATTTACTAAATTGATAAAAAAATTGAATATGTGGGGGAAAGTCCTAACCCATGGACATCACGTACCTTCCCCCCCACCCCCCCAAAAAAAAAATTAACCCATTTACCCATTTACCTCACCGATCCACGGGGTCTTTTCCCCCTCTGGCTTATCTCCCAGCCGACCTTGACTTCACGTAAAGGGCTGGAACAAACAACTATACTTCTTATATGACTGAGCACGCTAAGTCTTAGTACTGAGTGTTTACAACCGTCATACGATTGCAACAGACTGTGACCTAGTCGCCATATTTTACAGTAAGGATCTGCAGCAACGGACTAGCTATAGGCAAAGGTTAGACAGTCAGATATAGCATCTTATCTCTTCCAAGCCTACGTGTAGCCCTGGCGGTAGATACGGGTACTAACGCTTCCGTTAATGCTTCGTGTGCGAAGCAGCATGAAAGCAAAGCAATAAGAGAGGTGTTAGTGACCGCAACTGTCGCCAGGGCCCCGCGTACTGTAGGCTTCGAAAAGGTAAGCTGCCATATCTGTTAACCTTCTCACATGTGGTAAAGGCATGTGAATAAAGGCATGAATTATGAACCGCCAACAGGACATGGAAGGGCCCTTACACCAGCGCCAAGAAAATTACCAGCGAGTAAAAATAAAAAATGTCTAACATGCTTTAACAAGCAGTTCCCGTTGTTCAGCCAAACTGCGCCTGAAATTCACCACGCTCACCTCCATAAGGGCCCGTTTATGTAACGAACGACTCGCCCTTGCATTCTCGCAGCTAGAAGTTAGAAATCATCAGAAATTCCAACATGGCGGCAGTTTTAGCCTTGCCGGATCGCAACGAAAACAGTCATTAATGTTAGTTAAGAAGTGTCTGTGAAAATTTTTTGTGTCGGGAGGAATTCTTCATCTTATCCGTAACGGATTTTACGACCAGGCAATTACTCAACCGACGTCGGATTTAGCTAATCCAGGTAGCGTTGTCACCACGGCAAAGACACCTTTGCCGTCGCGATTAAATTCTAGCTGCGAGAATGCAAAGGCAAGTCGTTGCGTAATCGTGCCCTAACAACATCGGACGGAAGCTCACGATGAAAAAAAAAAATATTTGCGATAGTTAGACTTGAACCCTGTAACAACCATCTTGAGCCAAATTTTTTTTATTTTGTTAAAAGAAATATACTAGGGCCGTCGTCACTTCCTCTGTTGACATAATGACAGAGGCGCAACTTCAAAATTGGGGCTCGGAGGCAGCAGTGAATTGAAGGGCCCCCTTAATAAAAAAAAATTCAGTTATTGCAACACAAGGTGAGAGCCGAATGGAGGGCCCCTTTCACTAAAAAAAATAATGCAGTTTTACCACACAAGGTGGAAAGGGCCCAACAGAGCCCTCCCCCCCCTCATGAAAAATTGTTTTGCAACACAAGCCATGGAGGCCGCTTTCCTACATTAAAAAAAATGCAGTTTTGTTACACAAGGCGAGAGCCCAGTGGAGGCCCTTTTACAAAAAAATTGCAGTTTTTGCCACATAACGTAAGACCCAGTAGAGCAACCCCCCCCCTCTTCTTAAAAATATAAAATAATTAAGTTTTTACAACACAAGACACAACTTTTTTCACAAATCTGTGTCGCGCCAAGTTAGGCAACAATCATCACAACAAACATCACATCAGTTCAATTGAAGCTTAAATTGTGTTAAAATCGAGAGCAATGACCCACCTGACAAAAATTAACTCGTGTAGGAATGCCAGCTAAGCTGCTTTCAATGCAAAATCTGACCCTCAGTAACGCTGTGAATGTGTTACTAGTGTGTGACTAGCTAGCTAGTCCGCTCATCCCCATGTTAATTTTCATAGGGTGATTATTCATCGATACCAAAATAACGGGAAGGCTTCCAGCTATGAAATTGGGCGAATGGGTACAGTACAAAACGAACTGCGTACCTTTTACGGTTTGGAGCTTGGGGGCGTAACGGGAATGGCGTGGGAGGGCGCGTAAGTACGAAAATATTGTTATAACCATTGTTAGTATTGTTGGCATCGTCTCTCATTGGACGGCCAAAGTTCCGACAATGAGAACGTGTATACTGACGTACGTGCCTAGGCACACACTAGTGTATCACGATAAATCTAAACAACGTTGCAAAGAAATTGTATTCACGTCCAATTCACGAAAAATAAACCAAGTGTAAAAACAAAGCAAAATAAACAAAGCCAAAAACTTGTAAGGAGGCCACCAAGTTTAGAGTGGTTCGGCCCTTCAAAGGAGTAATATCAACACACCAAAACTAACTAAATACAACAAATTACAACAAAATTAAAACCAAACCAAAAACCAATAAAGAGGTGACTAAGTTGAGAATGGTTCGGCCTATAGGCATAAGGTAGTAGCAAATTGTTGAAAACCAATTTCTTGTTGACGTGACGCTTTATTACTCATCTGCACGGTAGTGGAGATGAGTCAATACACAATTAAAAAAAAGAAGTGATATCATATCAAAAACCAAAACTGGTATAAGGGGTCGCCAAGTTTCGAATGGTTCGGTCCTTCAAAGGAGTGATATCAACACACCACAATATTCGCCAACTTAATCGCACCGAATAATACTTTGGACGTTAAATGAAAACTTGAACATTGCTGCCGAAAGTAGCAATGTTCTAGTTTTCATTTAACCTTCGAATTATTAAGCGGTGCGATTAACTTGGCGAATGTTTTGGTGTGTTGATATCACTCCTTTGATGGGCCGAACCATTTGGAACTTGGCGGCCCCTTTTACCAGTTTTGGTTTTTGATATGATATATAATAACGCTTAGGTTGGGCAGGCAAATTCATCAAAAGTCAAAGGGTTTTAGCGAGCGTTAACCGCACCCGGTCATCTGCCCGACGAAGCCGTAAGGCCCTATGTCTGCAACACCCAAATTCATCATTATTATGCACTACAATGAAAGAGGGTGTATAATGAAAAAGGGCGAGCGACCGACAATGTCAAAGAAACAGATGTGGCCTATAATAACAATCGACATATTGCATTAATAAAGCTAGCTCTTAAGAGTTGACTGGGAAGAGTTTCAAAGTTGGTTGAGTAACAATCACTGCATGCACAACCGTCGTTGGGTTTGTTGGGCAAATTGGTATCAGAACAGAGAAACGTCCTTCACTGAAAATAAACATTTAATTCCATAACACGAATCAGCAGGGGTTCAAAGAGGGAGCAGAGATGGGAATATTCAGACCACACAATAGGGGAAACCGGGGCCCACTACAGTGTTACGCTCAGGTATGCGGGGTACAGCTAGTATGCTTTTATTTGTTTACAGTTAACCTACACTTAACCTAGTGAGGCCGCCTCGCTCATCATCAATAATCACTCTTTTAAGTGAAAACTACTCATGACGTCATAGCTTGATCAGGAAACTAATCAGAAAGAAAAAAAAGAAACTTTGACATGGCAAAAAAAAATTTGCATGAAAATCTACGACGTGAACAAACCAAGACTCCGGGCTGCTACACGCAAAGTGTGGTCTAAGATTATATTGGAGTGTAATCATGGCGGAGCTCCGCTCCAATAAACTGAATACAGCCTTTGTTACTGTACTTTACGGCGACGAGTATCCAGAAAAAATTGTTACATATCTTCTTTGGAGACCATTACGTTAATACAGTTACTAGCGGAATCGCTCCCTCCGCTCGCTCATTCCGCGTCGTCTCGCTACGCTCGAGGAGCTTTCATGCTGCAACTCTTGTGCTGTTGACAGAAATTCCACGTCTGAAACGATCAAGCAAATGGTCAGAGTGCAGTACGCGTTTTTCGTGAGACTTCACTGCATAAAGAAATAATAACCATAAATCATTCCAACAGTCTGGCGATCCGAGAGCTACGTCGTGCGCGTCGATCCATGCTTCCAGTAATTTCTTTGATTCCAAGAGCATCACAAAATCATGTGCTGATTATTTCGACGCAACCTAATTGTAATTATTGCTCATAGTTCGTCCGTCACATTCCTAAGCACGCCTGCATTTCATCTATATCATTCAAAACATACGATTTGTTTGTTTGCACATTTGTACGTCTTTTCCTCCACTATAACGGTGAGAAATGAAAGATTGAGAGAGAGAGAGAGCAAAGCGAGACACTTATTGGAAAGGTTTACTTTACGTGGAAATAGCTCGCTCTGCTCGCTCAATTCACGCATGTTCAGAAGAAACACGAATGTTTGGACCCTTTTAAGACCAGGTTTCCATGCATCAAGTCAGTTGATACAAAACCAATTTTAATATCTATATGTGTTACGTTGCAAAATACGTCGTCCGTTTAACTTTTTTTTTGCGTACATCCTTCCCCTGATCATCGCCGTGCGTAACTAATGGCTTCAAGACGATCCATGCTTCATGTAATTTCTATGTACTGATTATTTCGATGTACTGATTATTTCGACGCAAACTAATTGCAAATGTTGCTCACAGTTCGTTCGTCACATTTCTCAACATATCTACATTTCACCTACATCATCCCAAATATACGATTTGTTTGTTTGCACGTTTGTACGTCTTCTCCTCCAGAATTAATCCCCTACGAAGGTGAGAGATGAAAGATTGATAGAGCAAAGCGAAACACTCATTGAAAAAGTTTAGTTTACGTTGAAATCTCTCTCTTTCCTCGTTCAATCATCGCACCTCCGTGCTCCAGAAACACGAATGTTTGACACCGTTTTAAAACCAAATCTATTGTTTTGATTTTCCATGTATCAAGTCTGTTATATACAAAACCATTTTTAAGATCTATATGTGGTGTGTTGCAAAATACGTCGTCCTTTTAGATTATTTTTTCAGTGCATCTTTTTCTAGATTATCTCACTTTGCTCGAAGAGGTTTTCATGAACAAACTATGACGTCATGAACAAACATCTTGAGGTTTAAAAAAAAACTTTGACGTTAGTTTTTCAGGTTCTTTCGCTTATTTGAGGGTCATAATATCAAGTTACATCGATGAAAATAGGCCTATACTGTGCGCAATGTAATTATATTTCGTTTGGTCCTACTCCCATCTTTTTAGGTGCTTTGGTTCCGGAGGAGTAGAGGTACAAACACACACGCACGCACGCACATCATACGTCCTTAGATTTCGTGCATTTAGGACTGCAACACTGCTCAGATCTTACGCAAAGACCACGATGATTTTAAATTTAATGTAGACAACACGTTCGTGGCACAGTGAATTGTTCGTGAAGACGCTGTGCACTTACAGATCACTGTTTACCAGCTCACCACACAAATTCTGGTAGTACACAGTGTGTGTAGTGGTAGTTAAAACAAAACAGCTGTCCATAGTGTGGACTACCACTACACGTAATGTTTACTACCAGTACACAACTCGTGTGGAGGCCAAGCTGGTGTGATATATGCTGTCAGTGCACATCGTATTCAGTGTCTTTTTACTCAGTACAACTACACCATTTACTCGGAAGATGCTGTGCACTGTACGTAGTGCGTATATATGTTTGTGTATCAACTCGACCTCCAAACGAACTGTGCACTCTCAGTACACATTTTGTGTACGTTCGGAGTTACAAAGATACAAAATGTGTTTTGCCACTACATAAGATGTGTAGAGGCAAAGCTGGAACACATTGATGAGTATTATCGGCGCACAGTGTCTTCATCCCTCTCGGAAATGGTGAATGATTGAATAACAAATAAAGGCCCGCCTTTAAGAGTGCCGTGTCCAAAAGGTTAAGTACTTAATAAACGCCCCGTTTATTAATACAGCATTTAAGGTACTTAAGTTTCAGACGAACGAAAGGAAAGCTTAAGTTGGGCCTACGAGGTCCACTCTGAAAATGCTGAGCAGTAATATCACTGTGTATGAGCTCATCACGAATTGTTCACTGGAAGTACATAGTGTGTCACAAGTGGTACATGGAATGTGTTCAGAATTTTTGTCAAACCACCAGGCAGACCAGGTTTGTAAACCATAGGCTCTCTTAACACAGGTGTTTCATATAGCCAAACATGAGACGGGTTGCGCACCCGGGAAAGTTAGGGGAGGGGAGTCGGAGTTCGGGGGAATGTAACAAAGGTAGGCATGTGTCCACTCCCCCCCCCCCCCCACATAAGCCGAATGAAGAGTTGGGCCTTCGAGGTACACAATGAAATTGATGAGCAATAAGAATACACATCACTGCATATGAGCTGCAGCCTCCGCAGTGGCAGCAAAACTAGGCAACCGAGGCATATTTTTCAGAAAATTTACTTTTTTAACTTTTCAAATCACTCACCAACTTGAATTCCAATTTTGTCTGCTCTTCTCCTTCTCAAGCCCCAAAAACACTATAGAGGGTATAGTGCACAAACCAGATTTGCCAACATATTCAGTTTGCCAACATTCAACACTTACTGAATTTTCCAAAATTTGCCCACTCTTCGCGCATGCGTCAATGCAACTTTTGTATTTCTGTCATATATCTGTCGTAGCTTCAGCATTGTGCATGCAGTGGCGCATTTGGGTGGGGGTGTAAGTTCTTTAGTAGAATGGCAAAGTCAGCCCCATTCTACAAAAGTCTGGTTATTGGCGAACGTGATTTTAATGGAAAGGTGGCGTGATCATTGATAATCAGATGCAATAGTACTTCACATCAAAGATGGAGCGACTAGAGAAGATGGTTCATGCCTGACTACCGGTAGTATTGTGTTTGTGGAAATGTGCTTATTGGGACCGTGGTGTGACGTCATATTCACCAATTCCGCCAAAGTAGCCCGAACAGCCAATCAGTGTGCTGCAAGGAAGCACGTGACTAGTGGAATGCACAAAACGAGGTTTTATTTTTAAAATAATCTCTCTGTTTACGTTGCTAGCGGACGAAAAAATGCATTTACTTTAGTAAAAAAGCAAGCTATAATAAACGGAGATTAGGGTTTTTTTTTATGAATTTCCGTTTATCGAGCAAACCAACAGTCTCATTTTATACATACGCTTTTCTGGTGTAATATGACGTCATTAATACCAGCATGGCCGTCTCCTTACTATAGACTGCCGTATCCTTCATGCAACATGGCCGTCTCCTTCAATTAATATTAGGCCCAACCGGAAGTAAGTGGGTTAAGCGAAAAAGAGCCTATTAGTGCTTCTTGTCTACCAAATTATCGTTCTTCTTTGGTTCACATTCCCTGCAGAGATCGCGTCTGAGCCAGCCGTTTTGCGAGTTACCGGTAAAAACAGTGGCGTCCTTAGCCCAAGCCAGTGCTGTGCGAGCTGATTTCTTAGGACTAAAAATAGACGTTTTGGGGGGATTTGTTAACAGCTTGTACAATCTTACATTTCCAAGCTTATTATTCATCGGCAAAGCAGATAAATGAAACTATACTATTGTTTTGAATGCCGCAAAATATTTTTACACTTGAGTGATGAATCTCAATTCCGCAAACTTCTTTCCTCCCCGTTTGAGGAATAATTCAGCGGTAGCTCCATAAACTGGTCAGAGTGAAAGCTACTAACAACAATATTAGGTATGCCAAAACAGTCCAATGCCTTCATTTTCGTGATCTGCAAGTTGCATAAAAAGGGCGCTACGTTGAGGATCATTAAGGTAGCAAAGCGTGTCTCAACAGTGCCATTGATACGTTTTCAACGCCCATTTTGAAGAATAACTTGCAGGATCTCTACACGGCCAAGAATCCTACTGAATTCAAACATAAGATTGAGGCGTTCCAAAATGGTCGTTGGGAGGGGGGAGGTAAGAGAGGGGACCATTTGCCTCATTTGATGTGAATGCTTTTTACCTGGTATTGGTTAAAGTTTTATTCATGATTGCCTCGACGACTGTCTGTGTAGCCCGAAGGGAACCTTGAACTGAGGGCTTGACCCTATAGGGCAGTTACACAACGTAGTATTATTGTGTATAACTCTATGGTGAAGCCAGTTACTAGGTTAGCTGCAAGGGGCACTGGAGGGGGAAAAGAAGGTCGTCTTACTGAAGGCAATGCTATTAGACTGGATTTCTTAAGGCTACAACACGCGATTTTTGTTGTTGGAGAAAACAACGTTCTTTTAAGCCTAAGAAAGCCGCTCTCAAAGCACTGTCTTTACTAGAAGTGCCGTTTTTTCCGTTACATTTTAATCTAGTGCACCTTGTAGCTATTACCTCCAAATGGTGTCTCGTAGCCAATATGACGTCACTTGACGCTGCTCTATAGCCCAAGTTGTCAGCCCATGGTACAAACTGTTTTCAATTATGTCTTGCATGTATAAGGGATATATTTCAGGCAGGTGCAAAGGGGTGCCGGGTGGTTCCTCTTTTTCAGGTTTTTTGTGTGCTTGTTTTTTTTTTTTATAAGCTTGACCGTTCAGTAAACAATGTGTTTGTGGACAGGAGTTTGTGTTGGTCCAGATACGGCATTTTTTCTTGGTTGTGAGTGCTGAACGTCGACACGTTTCTTTGTAGCATTAACTCATTTCATCCCTCTCTCGTTTTTACGGTTGAAAACGAGAAAGGCGATGCGTCCTTGCCAACTTTGGACGTGGTTGTGCACAGCACAAAGACCTTTTTTTTTTTCATATATCTGTTTTCGAACTTTTTGAAGCCATCACAGACCTTTACAACCTGCAGTTATTGCTTTACTCACTCTCTCACTGTTTTAAAGGAGATCCTGGAAGGAAAAGTGAGAAGACTTATCGACCATTCATCCAGACAGGAGGATTTGAAAGTTGAATTGAACAGAATTAAGGCGAAATATTCTTTCAAGGACTATCGTGAGAAAGCGATCAACTCAGTCATTGCCGAGGCAAGCACCAAGGTCGCGTCACCAAAGTGAGGCGAGCACTCTGGAGGGATTGGCCCTGTACCCCCTATACTTCCCAAAGCATTTTTTTTTTGTACATTAGAAGGGTATTGGCGAAGTACGATGTTAGGGTGGTCTCGAAACCGGCTGTTTCCATTGCACGGGCGGTTAGGTCCTCCAATCAAACGGCACTCACATTGAGCGCCGAAAGATCGGGGTGAATCCAGCAATGCGGGTACGTTGGTGTGTTAAAGATAGCCATTCATGACCCCAACATCGACGGAAATAGACGAGTGGTGTTGTGCGGGAAGGAGGCGTACCTCTGTGTTTAGTTTGTCCAGTATCTCAGAGCTCTTTGGGTTCGAAAATTTGACCACGGGGGTGGCGGGGGGAGGGAGGAGGAGCTCCGGCCAACGAAAATTCCAGCTATGTGGTGGTCAAACTCATCAAAACATCGTAAGATGTTAGCACCACCCGGCTCATCTACCATGAACCTGAGGAAAAAAAAATTAGACTTTCCCTGGAAGCGAATGCTATTAATGCAAAATTCGAGCTATGAACGTTGTGAATAATTTTACAGACATGGAGTAATGGATACTTGGTCCAATCACCACACTTTGTCAGATAAGCCTAATTTATCCGATTGGTATAATTTCCGACAGGTATACTTATCCGACAGGTATACGTCGTGTTATGCGTTAGGTGTAAGATAAATAAGTTCACATGTAAACCTATTTACGTTGCCTTTTGGACTTCAATGTTAGACTTCCTGAGCGGGAATTGAACCCACGATCTTTGAGTCCAAAGGCCGGAGTCCTAACGCTAGCCATACTGACATGGCCAAAAGGCTGAGTGGTAGGACTCTGGCCTTTAGTTTCAAATGTCGCGCGTTCAATTCCCACTCAGGCAGTCTGACATTTAAGTCCAAAAGGCAACGTAAATAGGTTTGCATCTGTATTTATTAGTCACTTTCGAGCCCATTTGGCTTTCCTTCTGTTTATAAGGTGTAAGATAACGCGGTACATATTTTATTTTACGGTTAAAGTTAAATAAATATAATTTATTCGTTGAGCATCCCGAAGATCATGTTGATCTTGTATGGATTGCGAAACAGTGTACAGCATAACACAGAATACATCAAAGAAAGTCATTTATGTTGTAACATTCAGCTAGAAAATTAATTGAATATCATTATTTTAATAAATAAAGTATTTAAGTTATTTTCTACATATTTACGTATTTAAAATCAGTTAGGAATTCATAATTGTGTTGTATAAACTATGAATAAATTTTAACCATAAATTAACCAATGTTTTATCTCTCTTTTTTTTTGCATGTTTAAAACTGTCCAGCTTTAGAAGGGGTAAAGGGATTTTATCAAATAGTGTTGGTATGTAATGATCTTGGCATAACTATTTTAATGAGTGGTATGAGTTTTAAATCTTATTGATGGAATCCTGAGAAAACCATTTTGAAATGTGTCCTTAAGTTTGTATTCAGACTTATAATAGTCATTTGAAATAATATAGTGTAATCCTTAAAATAATAACGTTAGGATTGTTAGGTTTTAATCCCACTCCCCAAACGGCCTTAGGGCCTTAGGGCTTCGTCGGGCAGATGACCGGGTGCGATTAACGCTCGCTAAAACCCTTTGACCACTCCCCAAATGAAAAATGACTTACACACAAAACGTCAATAACAAACGATTTAATCCGTATTGCCAACAAAGTCATCTTAATCTTCTTACAAGAAACAAAATACACACAATTTGACATCAATTTATTTTTTTTTATTTTTAGAAATCTCCATTATATTTTCTAATTATTCAGAACAGGTTTCTTTAATACGCATATTTTGT
>JAHWFP010046561.1:0-20039 GCA_023313725.1 Lithobius niger | reverse complement strand
GACCCTTGCTACCTAGCGATTATGTTCAGTATGTGTGTCTCTGCATCACAAATTAATTGTGCAGTTAAAGAAAACTTTTCCATTCCGGTATGTTCTGTACAGTGGCCAGTTGCACACAGCATTGGTACCCGAGTGGAGTCCAGTGTACTTACAACACCCAGAAATTGAGCAACTTCATAGAGTTTGCGCTTCAGTTGCAAAATGTCTTCATTGGTAGAGTGGAAATGAACAGTTATGTCTAAGGCTCGGCCGATACTGATATTGGCATCGGTATTGGCACCGATACTAGCGGTATCGGTTTCGGATCGGTATCAGCTAACTGTTTTGGTCAAATATCGGTTTTTGCGATATCTTCGCCAAAAATCGTTCGTTTTTGATGTTTCAATACACCATTTTAATTGTTTTTTCGAGAGCCTTCCAATGGTGCTAATTTCAGAGCAATAGCTTCAGTCGTTCTCAAATTATTTAAAAACCAAAAACAGGTTCCAAAAAATGTACTTTACTTCAAGATGCTTGCTCATAGAGCTTTGAGATTCGGAATTTTTCATCAAATTTTGTTTCTGAATATGGAAGAAACATTAACTTTACTGGAAGTAATGCATTGAAATATCGGCATCGGTGATGTTGCATCGGACCGTATCGGTATCGTATCGGTCAAAGTTGCTATCGGCCGAGCCTTAGTTATGTCCTAAACTAGCCACAGCATTGACAAAATGGTGAAATACTGTATCTTGCTGGCAGTTGTAAGATGAATGTTCCCAACAGTACGCGTTGGAATGTACTGTTTCTTAGAACACGGAGAACACAGAACTAGCATTTCAGTTGATGTGGCCATATTTAGTTTCTTTTGGTGCTGCAAATGATTCCCAGCCATGTTCACAGTATTCCGAACAGAGTCCTTTCGAAACCAAAATATTTCTTTAAATTCAGTATCTGTATAAATATCCATTACATTCCTCCTGGGGTGAAGAATATGGGGGCATGCCAAGTGTTGTGCATTGCAAAGGTGCATGTTATTAGATTTTATTCCTTTCCCCTCAACTTTGCCCATGGTGTAGCCAGGGTAGAATTCTTCATATTTTCCCCCGACTTTTGACTCGATTTTACCCTCAACTCTGTGCTTCCTCCAAGTGGATATCACCAAATTATTCAGCAGTGGAGAAAGTCTCCTGGGTGAAAATAAACCCCCAGATACGGGGAGAAATCAGCTTTCCCCCGAGTTTTCCTCCAACCTGATATCACCATTTTCGGATTCTCCTATGTTTTTCCCCTAAGGGATATTTTACCCTCGACTGGATATCCTCACCGTAAGTCAGTGAATTAGAGGGGATCCTGCAGCATGCTGATATAGTTGGTATCCAGGAATTAGGTGCCTGATATTCAAAATTTTCGCGTTTTCTAACCTAAAGGTTGATTTGGTCTCGTCAGGAGGAAATGTGGGGGCCTTATGTAAAGTCTTGGGTCATATCTGGTTGTCCCATTTACCAGGTGTTGGGAAATGATGCATGTTGTATTCGTGTTTGGCTTTTGAATCAGTGGGTGATCCTAGTGTTTTTGCATGCTTCTGGTAATCCGTCCCTTCCTGCACCGTGTATACTGGCCAATGATTTCAATGCGCATCGATCACCACGACTGGGGATTTTTGCACAATAATGCCAAAGGGTGCCGTCTGTTGAGTGCCATAAGCGCTGCCGGCCTGGAAATTGTGCACGAGGGCACACCTACCTTTGTCAGATGGCAAGGAGGAGTTTTTCAGAAGTCAGTGCTGGACATGTTTGTATGTTCCGCAGGCCTTTCGGAGGCCTTTCCGCAGGCCTTTCTCCGACGACCTGAGAGGGAGTGACCATGCACTTTTGCCATCATTTTGCGACCGATGGGCCCCGTGTGAGCGTCAACGGTGCAAACATAGTCCGCGGCCAACTGCTGAAAATGGTCTTTTTGCAAGCTGGTTGGAATACAACATTGTGGACAAAGTTTCAGCTTGCGGTGTCTCGCGGTACAAGAGTTCCCCGGTTTGGTAGACGTCTGTTTGCACAGGCGGTGTGCTTTTCGCACATGGAAATGATGTCCTGATGATGTTCGTTGGTTTGTGTACAGAGCCACTGCCAAAGAGTCGTTGTACCTGATCAGGGCAGAGAAGAAGGACTACGGGAATCGTCTGTGTGACAAGGTTGCGGCATTGAAGTTGCTTTCGGCTGCCTGGCGCACCCTGCATGGCCAGAATGGGAAACCTGAATTAACGTGGGTTTACAACTCCCAGCAGCCTGACAGAGCTGTTCTAAAAGGGACGTGCATGGCTGAAGCCTTACCCAGAGGTTTACGAGTGTTTACGTGCTCCCTGCAGTCTTCAGTCACAGGTGTCGCCCAGTCTGGCACCAATGGATGTCACTAACGTGCCATTGGTATTTCTGAACTCAAGTCTGTCCTCGCTAAGTGTAAGACCACGAGCACTTCTGGGATAGACCGAATCTCGTACAGCAGCCTTCACAGGCTCCCGGAGTCAGCCTTAGCTGATCTTTTGTGTCATTTTCAAGTTTTGTTTGAGGGAGCCAGGGTGCATCACTCGTGGTTTTTCACGATTCTAGTGCCAGTCCATAATTGCCCTACTTTCGTGATGTTTGACTTGGTACCTTGAATATCATAACTACTGGCCTCCGTACAGTTCGGGTACAGGCTGAACAAAAGTGCCGAAGACGCGATTTTGTATCTGCTCTCTGGCATTAGGGAAGCCTGGGTACACGGCAAGGTAGTGGTTGGAGGTTTCCTTGACATCAGAGTAGCGTATGATACAGTAAGAGTGGACTGGGTTCATGCTGCTCTGTGCGGTATAGGTATCGGTGTGAGGCTTGTGGAGGTGATCATAGCTGTTCTTGGTGAAAGGAGGTACGTGACCAGAGTCAATGGGCATTGGTCCACAGAAACTAACTCAGATCGTGGTTTACCGCAGGGTAGCTGTTTGAGCCCCACATTATTTGCTGTGGTGATAAATGACGTTCTTGTAGAGATGTCTGCCACCGCCAACATTGCAATGTGTTTTGCGGGAGGTGATGTTGCTATGATTGTGCCATATGTTCAAACGGCTCTAGATTCTGTTATGGAGAAGCTGAGCATTAGAGGCCTACAATTGGCTCCGGCAAAGACTGAAGTTGTTGTTTTTTCTCGTTTTCCTGTGCATCAGAGAAGCATTGTGCATGTCACTGTCAACGGCACTTCTGTGACGTCGAAGTCGTCAGTTAAGTATCTGGGAGTAGTTCTGGAAAGTGGTTTAGAGTGGAGCTCTGATGTGCATCTCCTCAAAGCGAGGATCGGTACGCACACCACTGTCTTAAAGGTCCTTAGCTCGCAACAAGACAGTTCGGAGGAACGCACTTGTTGCTGTTTTGTTCGTTCAGTCATGCACTATCACCTGCCTTTCTTGTGCACAGCGTCACGTCAGATTCAGTCGTTGCATTGACTGAATGATGCCCTCCGAGCAGTTACTGGGGGTCCAGTCCCTGTGGGTCAAGTGTGGTGAGCAACCACTTCATCTCAGAGCTTAAGAGCTGTTAGTACTTGGGCTCATGCGTTCTCTGAGCAGAGGTCATGATGACCCTCTTGGCAAGGTCGTTGAAGATTATTGTACCTTAAGCGACAGAGTGCGCTCTGTGCTAGGGTGTCTGGGTTAGGGGTCTTCGCTTGTCCTATCCCTGTCTGATCTGACCCTTCGCAACGTGGCTTAAGTGAAGTCCCCCAATCTGTGGACATGGTGTCTGGATCTGGTCAGTGTCTTCCAGCACTGTAGTACGGGTTGCCAGGTTTACTGGACACGTCGTTTACTGCGCAGATGCGTGTTGGGGGTATAGGTGTCACCATTCTAGCACTTAAGGTGAATGTGAGGCGTTCACTTGCGAGTGTTGACTCTAGTGTTGTCTGTGAACTTGCGGCCATTATCAGTCACACTTGACATTACTAGTGATCTCGAAATTCCATCTTTTGCCATTGTGACTGATTTCCTAGCCAATGTGCGCATGATAAAATGCTGTGCGGAGCCGTTCAGCAGACTCTTTTCATTTCATGCTGGTTCGTAAAGTATTTCACTCATGCATGCGAGAACCAGCTAGACTGGTATATGTTACATTGTGGGTACAGCTAGTTTACTGTATTTGTCTTTCCCAATTCAATTTCAATAAATTCACAAGAGCCTTGGCCCTGAGCCACGTGCCCAGTTTGTGTGTTTGTTTATTCAGAGCCAAAAAGGACTTACAAGTCATATGCTCCCTGTTACAAAAATAAACGCAAAGTTCCGAATGTTTCGGCCCTTCAAAGGAGTGATATCAACACACAAAAACATTCGCCAAGTTAATCGCACCGAGTAATAGTTGAAGGTTAAATGAAAACTAGAACATTGCTACTTTCGGTAGCAAATGTTCAAGTTTTCATTTAATGTCCAAAGTATTATCCTGTGCGATTTAGTTGGCGAATGTTTTGGTGTGTTGATATTACTCTTTTGAAGAGCCGAACCATTCGGAACTTGGCGTTTTGTTTGACCAGTTTTGGTTTTTGATATGATATCACTTTTTTTATTGTGTATTAGGCTCAACTCAACTAGTCTGCAGATTTGTAATGTGCCATGTCAACTATAGCTTGAGCGGCCATTTTTCCAAAATTTTAATTTCGTATCACTCCCTTGATAGACCGAACTATTCTCAAAGTCGTCTCTTTATCAGTTTTTGGTTTTGTTTTAATTTAAAAAAAATTTTTTTATTTAGTTCATATCACTCCATTGTGAGGCCGAGCCACTCTCAACTTGGGGGCCTCTTGACCAGTTGTTGGCTTTATTTTGATATTTTGTTTGTTTTTCGTGAACTGGACGAATACACAATTTCTTTGGCAACGTTGTTTAGATTTGTGAGGACACACTAGTGTGTTTCTAGATACGCACGTCAGTATACACGGTGTCATTGTCCGAACTTTGGCCGTCCAGTCAGAGACGATGCCGACAATACTAACAATGCTTATAACAATACTTTCGTACTTACGCACCCTCCCACGCCATCCCCGTTACACCCCCAGCCAGCCAGGCTCCAAACCATAAAAGGTATGCAGTTCGTATCGTAATGCAGCCTTTCGTACAATTTCATAGCTGGAAGCCTTCCCGTTATCTCGGTATTGATGAATAATTACCTATGTAAATTAACATGGGGATGAACGGACTAGAAGTAGCTAGCTAGCTACTAACTAGTAACACATTTGCAACGTTATTAAGCGTCAGATTTTGCATTGAAAGCTGCTTAGGTGACATTCCTTCACGAGTTAAGCACAATTCATTCAATTTAATTCCATTTCATCACAATTTAAGTTTTTGTACCGCATTAATATTTCCCCCCAAGTGTACCTGAAATGAGCCCAACTGTTTCAGGAAATAGACACTTAACGCTATGGCGTCGCAGTACTAGGGTTACTTACTCGACAAGTGAATCGATGTGATGTTTGTTGCCTAACTTGGCGCGACACACTAGCCAAGTTGCCATTAGTTTGTAGATTTAGTTTGTAGTAGGGTACCCAACTGCAAACTTAATGCAAAAGGGAAAATACAGATTCTGTCAAGTAACCCGATGCCCATCGCGACAATGCTTGCAGAATCAAGCTTCAACAATGTCTACTTAAGACTTCGACCGAACCATACTCTAGTTAACTGTTGTGACCTTATTTCTTGCCAATCCTCTGGGTGGACTGTGCTGGTGTTGTCGACGTGTTGAGCACGGTGTTTCCACGTGTGGTGGTGTTTTCCACGTGTTGAGCGTGTTGAGTCAATGATTCAGCGAATAAACGGTGTCAAAGACGTCCCTCATGTGGCCCCCAATGCCCATTACACTTCATATAGTTGAATGGCTTGGGGCCAAAAATTGATGGAATTTGTCCCTTTCTGTGAAAAGCATGACTGCAATGAAGAGTATCTGGAAAAATAGCTATGATAGCAAGTTCAAAAACCCCCTTGGGGAGGTGGAGAGGGTCATTACACCACCAAAAACTCCAAAATACAAGTGTTACCTGGTTGATTTTGGTTTCTATTGCCTGTGAAATATACATTACCGTATTTAATAGCCTTCTCAATGCTGTTCAATCTAGAGAAAAAAACAAGAGTCCTTCCGGTTCGCTACCTACTGCGCAGCCTCCATCGTATATAAGCCAAAGCGGAGCGGTAGAGCTGACCTTTTCGACACCTCAATCATGCCCAAATGGCGACTAGAGGGGAGGAGGGTGGGAAGCAAGGTAATGTATATTTTCAACAGGCAATAGAAACCAAAATCAACCAGGTAACACTGGTATTTTGGAGTTTCTAGTTGCCTTGAAAATATCCATTACTTTATTTAATAGCATTCAGGACAGCGCCATTTTACAGGAGTCCCCTCAGGTAGCGACCGGTTCCCTTCACAGAATGGCAACGTGTGTTAAAGGGTTAGAGCATGCGATGGGCTGCAATGAATGGCCCGATGCGGTATAAACCCTCCACTTGATGAGACATGTCTCGGAGGTAATGGGATGTGAAGACAGTGGGATGTCTCCAGGAGGCAGCTTCCATAATTTCGGAGATAGGAATGAAGCTGTAGTGGGCCCAGGAAGTGGATATCGCTCGTAGTTCGTGGGCCGTGACCCGGATGCCTTCTGTAGCGCAGTTGATGTCGAGTGTTTCGTAGCATGGACGATGACGCTCTTGAGCCAGGTTGTGATCATCCTGGTGGATGTAATTCCTACTCTGTTGTTGAACGGAAGGAAGAGTAGGGAATGCCCCCGGCGGATGGGTTTGCATACTTTCAGGTAGAAGCGGATGGCTCGTACTGGGCATAAAGCGCTTTCTTCATCGTCACCAAGGATGTTGGAGAGTGAGGGGATGATAAAGGGATGAGTGCGTTCAGTGGGTTTCTGAGTTTTTGCACGGAATGATGAACGTGGGGTGAGAGTAACACCTGTGTAGTCTGGGAGGAAAAAAGAACATTTTACCGGCCCCCAGCCAGGCCGGCTAAAAATGGTTTCTTTTGCTGTAGAAAGTACTATATCTGTCAATTTTTAGCATTGCTGTGTCAGTGATGCTGTTGGTTGCTTGAGACTTGAATTGCCGCCTCAGTTTACCCTACCACGCATGCGCATGTGTGGTCCTCCCTATATAAGAGTGGCGGCTACGAGGGCTTGTCATCTCTTTGTATCACGTTTTTGTCAAAAGGTGACATGTGAGGGGAGGCAGGGAGGGGCCTAAGGTATAGTACTTTCTACAGCAAAAGAAACCATTTTTAGCCGGCCTGCCTGGGGGGCCGGCAAAATGTTCTTTCTTTGCTGTAAAAGTACTATACCTGTCAATTTTTAGCATTGACAGGCTGACCTCGTCAAATTAGGTGGTGGGTACATTTTGACTGAGTTCCCTGGGGTACTGAGGCGGTGAGTCACCTAAGTTGGTAGCAGAGGGCGTGTGGGTGCTTTTGCGAGCCATCATTCTCCCCTTTGTTAATGGTGTAAGGAAAAATAGAGCTGATCACAGAAAAAAAGGGAAGGAGGTGACATTTACCTTATGGGGGTTGTTGTAGGTGGATCTTCTCCAGAATGATGATGTGTTCTTCAGCTTGAAGGTGAGGAAGTGGGAAGGTAGCATGATCACAACAGAAATGGCAGAGCACTGATTGTGAGTGGATTGTTCATGGAAAATGGGGATGCGAGGATGAGTGAATGAAGTGGTCATCCCAATGATAAACTATGATGAGGTTGTTCAGAGTTAAATGAATTCCCCTTTTTTTATATATATTATAACAGGGGTAGGATACTGGATACAAAAAATTTGTTGAGTTGAGTTAACATTTTTTTTTTTAAATAGGAAAAGAATTTGCTGGCTGTCCCTGATATCAGGTCCAGTGGGAGGGCCCTAAAAGGTGGCCTGAAGAAATTAAGTTAGGATGATAGGATTAGGGGAAAATTCGAAATGTTATAAAAAATGTACATACTCTTTTTTTTGTTTGGAGGGCCCATTCCGAAAGAGGGGAAGAGCGGGGGCCATGTTCATGGTGATTAGGTTTACTGTGGGTCGGAACGTAAACCTAGGCAATAATAACGTGCCTTGGATCTACAAGGTGTGCAAGGGATTTCAGGGGACGGGGTTGTAGAGAGGGGAGCCATGTTCGGGAGTAGTGGATGGGAATTGGTGGCATTGTCAAACTGCCATAATGAGTAGGCTAGTAGGTCATGTGCAAGGGATGCATTCGTTATGGTCTTCCATGAGTTTGAGATGTGGGACTGAGTTGGATCCTGCGGCGTGGCCGGAATTGTAGTCGTAGATGATAAGCCGAGGTCGGTGAACTCGACTGGGCGTGTTGGGAAGTCCTGTTTCAATCTTGGGTCCCTTAAGAGTGAGGATAGGGCAGGCAGGATGTTGAAAGAGGGTAGCTCTGGGGTAAGATGGTCGGGAACGGTACAGATCGTCAATTCCGTGGAGTTTCCAGGGCCCGGAAGATGGAGGAGCGTCAGAATCTTGTTGGGAGGTTTTCATGTGTAGGGCTTCGGCCAATTCCAGGTCAGCGAGACGTTTCATGTGGCCTGAGATCTGCGACTTCAGAGATTGGTTTTCCTTTGATAGTTTGGTAATTGAGTCCTGTTGTTGAACGAGGGAGTCTTGGAGGTGTAAGAGGTAGGGTTTTACCTTTTTAACATTGCGTTCGTATTGTTTTCGGGCGTGGATGTTGAAGCGTAATTTGTGGCGGAGGTTTAGGATAATCTTGTCACAGTCGACTTCGATTGGATCCTCCGTGTCCAAGCCGTAAAGAGGTGATTCTGTAGGAGTGTCGTGGACCTCTTGCGGGAGAGGATATTGAAGAGGAAGAGCGGATGTAATTGAGGGTGAGGAAGCCTCGAGTGGAGGCGAGTCGGCGTCATCTCCGTGAGTGGGGGAAAATGGAGTGGCCGGAACCGTGGGGTAGTAGATCATAGATGGGTGGTTCTGGAACATCTTCTATGAGCGGAGAGGAGGGAGCGTCCTGAAAAATTACGGGATCATCCTTCGAATTCGGGGGTGGGACATCTTTCCCCGGAGAGGTCGAGAGAAGAGTCTTAGTGCTGGCTGGGGTTGCAGAAGAGGCCGTCGAGTGAGCCCAAGATTGGTGTGACATAGGGGTAGACATTATATCCATGTCACCGGGGGTGGGTGGGATTGCCATCGTGGTTGAAGCTGGGGACATTGTCGGGGTCTCATTTGGCTTAAAATTCTTCAAAGATTGTTTGTGGGATGATAGTTGTCTCTTCGTAGTGGCCGAAAGAAGTTGTCGATAGGCGATCACTTGCCAATCTTTGAGGGGAAAAGTCACACAGATTGAACAGGGGCGTTCGTAAAATTCGCATTTCCTGTGGTATTGGCATACCTTGTGTGGGTCGATACGGAGGGGATTGAAAGTTCAGGGCAGTGGCACTTGCCTGGGCTGTTGATCACGGGAGTGTGGCCAAAGTAAACATCCTCAACATCTTCAAGAATCTTGGGCATTTTCGTCTTTACCATTGTGGGATCAATGGAGTGTACTTGAAGTGGGGGCAGTGAGTGCTAAGCAGCGCAGCATGAGCGTGACACAAAAGAAAAAGAGAGAGCAGAGGGAAGGCGGGAAAACTCCGGAAACGATAGGGGAATGCGAACAGGAGGTGGCGCGCCTGGCGGCGGTGGCGAACACTAGGAAGCTTGCGTCTGATTCCGTGATGGGCTAGCGCTTACCTAAAGCTTCGGAGCCTGGTCGCCGTACGGCTGGGATGAGGCGGGTGAATGATTGGATGCGCCTGAGGAAGGAGCGAATCGTGCTCTTGATTAGATTCTTCCGTCAGAACAATGTGAAGAACAACGTAAGAACGGGCAGGCCGTGATGACCTGGGCATGGTGGTACAGTTCCCAGGACGGCGTCGAGGCTAAGAGAGTCCGGATATGCTGAGTGACAGAACTACATGACTACAGGGCTGAAGATCAGCTTGGGAGCAAGTGCGAGCATCATAATCCCGATTTGGTGATGACGGCCCGGTTACGATTAGACCGGAGCGTGCAGAAGACAACAACGTCAGAGTGTTGGACGAAAAACGGCCAGGGGGTCAGAGGCTGAGGCCGTCGAAGGACGCCCCAGTTCAATAGTTTTCGTGGCTGGACAGGAGAGGTATGGGGCGATAGTTTGGGTCGATAGATTGGGAAAATTTCAGCTGTGGGCAGACCAGAGATGGGTCAGGAAACAGCGTGCGGAGGCAAGGCGAACGAAAGACGGCGAGAGGCCGGGGCCGGGGCTGCTGATGGACGGTCCAGTTCGTGATGGTTACCACGGCAGGCCAAGTGGGATAGGGAGTCTAACTGACGAGGTGGGAGAGGCGGGAGGCTAGAAGAATAAGTCCAATATGACGGTGGCATCAGGCTATAGGCAGACGAAGACGTGGTGGGTGAAGAGTTGCGGAAACGAAATGGACAAAGGACGCCGAGAGAGCCGGAGATGGAGCAGTTGAATGATGACCCATTTCGCAACGGCTTTCATAGAAGGTCCTGAGAGGAATGAGGCTTCAATGTTGAGGGAAGGAAGAACGACCCTAATTCGACAGCGACGTGCCGGCTATGGGCAGACCGGAGACGGCCGAGGAAAGAGCGTACGGAACACGGCAGATGAAAGATGGCGAGAGGGAGCAGGAGACCGAATCAACGACAGGAGGTCCTAGTTTATAACAGTTTTCACAGAGGAGCTATTGAGATATGAGGCTGTTACATAGGGGCGCAAGAACGATTGCAAAAAGGTGGCAATATCTCGGCTGTGAGCAGACCGGAGACAGGCCGGAAAATGGTGAGTGGGATCCAGGCGGACGAAAGACGGCGAGGGAGCTGGAGGCAGAGCCGTTGATGGACGACCCAATTCGCAACGGCTTACATACACAGTACATCTTGCGAGGCATGGGGCTCAATATTGAGGTGTGCGGACGACGGTCCCAATTCGATGGCGACGTCCCGGCTATGGGCAGACCGGGGAAGGGCCGGGAAAGGAGCGTGCGGAGCACAGTGGACGAAAGACGGCGTAGGAGCTGGACGCCGTGCCGTCGACGGACGATCCAGTTCGCAATGGTTTTCATAGAAGGGCCAGTGAGCCACGAAGCCGTAACGTAGAGGTGCAGGAACAACAATCCCAATTCGACGGTGACGGTTCGGTTAAAAGTAGATTGGAGACGGGCCGGGAAGGGAACCGAGGTTGGGCCGTCAGTGGAGAGACTTGTTCACAACTGTTTCCACGGGGGAGACAGAGGGCGAGCGACAACCCCATCTCGACGGCGACGTCCCGGCTATGGGCAGACCGGAGACGGGCCGGGGAAGGAGTGTATGGAACACAGCGGACGACGGTGAGAGGCTGGAGTCCGAGCCGTCGGCGGGCGATCCAGTTCGCAACGGTTTCCGTGGAAGGACCAGTGAGACATGAAGCCGCAACGTAGAGGTGCAGGAACGATGATCCCAATTCGACGGCGACGGCTTGGCTAAGGTAAATTGGAGACAGGCCGGGAAGAAACGGCAGAAGCGTGGCGGGTGAAAGACGGCGAGGAAACCAAGGTTGGGCCGTGAGTGGAGAGTCTTGTTCGCAGCAGCTTCCATGGGGGAGGCGAGAGGCCGAAAGACAACCCTGTCTCGACGGCGGTGTGTCGGCTATGGGCAGACCGGAGACGGTCGAAGAGCGGGGTGCGGGTGGATGATAGGGCCCGGGCAAAGAAGAAGAGAACCAACAGAACGAGCCGCATGGCGGCTTGAGACAAAGAGATGACGAGCCCTCGTAGCCGCCACTCTTATATAGGGAGGACCACGCATGCGCATGCGTGGTAGGGTAAACTGAGGCGGCAATTTAAGTCTCAAGCAACCAACAGCATCACTGACACAGCAATGCTAAAAAATGACAGGTATAGTACTTTCACAGCAAAGAAACAGTCTTTTTCGGTTGCCCATAACGCCTGTAGTTCACTGCAACAAAGGCAGGCAGCCAAAGCTACCAGAAATACGGTCTTCCGTGTAAGATGGCTGAGACGTGAGGAAGCCATAGGTTCATATGGCGGGGCCAGGAGGGCCGTGAGGACGATCGAGAGGTTCTAGTCTGGAAATTGCCTGCTAATACGTGGACGATCCAGGTGGAAGGAGTGGATTAGAGATGAAATCCTATAGTCGGTGAGGAGGGCAGTATTCCCAGCTGCCTTGAAGACAGCATTCAAAGCGGAGTGGTAGACTAAAATTGTAGAGCCTCGTAATCCGCTGAAAAGGAAGGTTAAAAAGCGGAGGAGGTCGTGTAAAGGGGGACAGATTGGATTAACTTGTTCTGAGATGCACCAATGAAACCATCGTTTCCAGTGGCTGTCGTATATCTTATTGGTAGAGGAGCGGATGGCCTGAGAAGTGATGCGGGAGGCCTCGTCTTCAAGTATACCTGTTGAGCGGAGGAATCTGATGATAGTAGCCACCCGTGAAAGCGTGCCTGGAGGTTCGGGTGGAAGATCCGCCCGTTGTTCTGGGAGAGGTATGTTTGGTTCGGTAGTTGACGAGTGAGTCGATGAGGAGGCTGAGAAGCAGCGGAAACCATGCCGCAGCAGGCCAGTTCGGTGCGATTAGGAGAAAACGTCC
Organism: Lithobius niger; assembly: GCA_023313725.1. Classification (NCBI taxonomy): domain Eukaryota; kingdom Metazoa; phylum Arthropoda; class Chilopoda; order Lithobiomorpha; family Lithobiidae; genus Lithobius; species Lithobius niger. Next base: position 7,423 of record JAHWFP010046561.1, on the reverse strand, counting down.
GCGGCAATTGGCGATCTTGCGGAGGACAAGCGGAAGGAGGCGTGGAGGGGAAAAGCATATGCGCGAATGATTCCAATCGAGGGCTAGAGCATCCACTGCCCATGCTCGGGGGTCCGGAAGGGGACTGAGGAATAGGGGAAGTCTGTTGTTGAATCTTGTGGCGAAGAGATCTACAGACGGGCATTGCCAGAGGCGGAAGAGAGTGTGGCAGATCGTTGAGTGCAGTGTCCATTCACCAGTGGGTGGTTTGCGGCGAGACAGGGAGTCCGCTATTACATTCAACGATCCTGGGATGTGGAGAGGTAGAAGGCAAACGTGATGGAGGACGCAGAATTGGATGATTTGAGAAGTGATCTGATGCACGGTGAGGGAGCGAGTCCCTCCTCCCTTGCTGAGGTAGGCTACAGCTGTGGTATTGTCTATGTGAACTTGTACAACATGTGCCGTTACGTAATGGCGGAAGTGTTGTAGACTGAGGAGGACTGCTTGCAATTCTAAGTGGGTGATGTGGTCCGTTATGTTTGTCGTCCAGTATCCGGAAGCTGTGAGGTTGTCTATGTGTGCTCCCCAGCCTGTCTGGAAAGTATCTGTGAAAAGGTGGAGGTGAGGCGGAGGCTTGTGGAGAGGAACCGTAGCAGTGAGATTCAAGATATCCATCCACCATAGAAGGGTGTCAGAAGGGAAGGATGAGCCCCGTTGTTGAGGCAGAAGGTTGAGCGCAGAGCGAGGGTCGCCCCAGAGGGAAGAGCGATAATGGTGTAGTGGACGCGCCATCCATCTTCCGTAGGGAACGAGGTCTGTGAAGGAGTCGATAGTTCCGATGACGGAAGCAGGTCTTTGAATGTGTGGAGAGGCTGGCGCATGGACTCTTGAGCGGCGTGGAGGTGGGACGTAATGCGTTCTGGAGATGGCATAACGGAAGCTGTACGGAGGTTGAAAAGCACTCCCAGAAAGATGAAGGTTTGAGCTGGGTGGAGGCGTGATGTTGGGAGATTCAGGCAGAATCCTAGGTGATGAAAAAGAGACGCGGCGGTGGTTAAATTGTCGGTCAGGGTTTCTGGTTGAGGATGCGGAAGGAGGCAATCGTCGAGGAAGGCGTGAATGCAAATGCCTTGTTGGTGGAGGCAGGCTAAAACAGGTCGTAAGACCACGGTACAAATTCGTGGAGCTGCATTTCGGCCAAACGGAAGGTAGAGATATTCGAAAACTGTGCCGTCTAATAAGAAACGGAAGAGGTGGCAGACAGAGGCATGAAGCGGAATGTGAAGGTAGGCATCGGCTAGGTCGAGGGAAACTGTCCAATCGTTGAGTTGGAGGGATTCGCGGATGGAAGATACTGCTTCCATCTGAAAATGCGGGTTGTGGATAAAACGATTGAGAGGCTTGAGGTTGAAGATCAGGAGAGTTCCTCCTGATCAGGAGAGTCCCTGGGTAAACGGAGGTGGCACAATGTGGATGGCTTGCTTTTGAAGGAGGGTCTTTATTTCCATTCGGAGTGGAACGGAGGATCGAGGTTTAAGTCCTATGGTGGATCTTGCACCAAAGGGCTTGGAAGAAACTTCGGTTTAAAGCTTTCCAAAATGATAGAAAGGATCACTGGGTTGGAGGTTGTTTACCAACTTTTGGCATAGTAACGAAGACGTACACCTACAGCTTGTGGGGGAGGCGGAATGTCAATAATTGTCACGTTCTTTGTGTCGGGGTTGGGAACTGGATCGACACTTCCGATCGGGGGTGGAGGAGTGTCCCAGGGAGCGACCACGTCCGCGCCCCTGGGTTCGGGATGGAGAGGGCAGGGAAGGGCGTGGAGCCGGAGGTGGAAGGTGTTCGGAAGGTCTGATGTTCTTCCGGTCGTTGGACGGAGGTTCAGATCTTGACGGTATGGAGCGAAGTCGGCGATTAGTGCGATTCTTGGCATAACGAGGCTTGCGCGAGATGTCAAGGTGGGGGACCACTTTTAGTATCAAACCCTGGAATAATGACTCGTATTCATGTAAAGGCTGATTGCGGAGGAGGTGGCGTGTAGAGGCGTGTAGGTTTGTAGCTGTATTGAGTGCGACTTCTCGTAACAGCAGTGTAAAGTTGAAGAGGGCTCGCGTGAACCAGTTCATAGCATGATATGTAGCAAAACAACTCTTGCGGAAGACTTGGTTGATGAGAAAGGCTAGGTGACAGGTGTCGTCCGGAGGGTCAGTGTAAAGACGTCCACACAGTGCATTTAGCCGCTGTGCTGAGGACATCTGCCTGAGACGCAGCTCGGAGGCCAAGGCGGAGGATGCGGTCATTGTCGCGGAGGACAAAGACAGGGAGTGTTGCTCGACGAGGGAGGTAGAGGGCTGAGCCGAAATCCAATTTAGTGTCGGCCGTTTGGAACTCTGACTGAGGATAAGTATCGAAGTTGCATGGGTTAGCAGTACCATCGCCGATAGGGCGGAAGAAGTAATTTTCTCGACCGGAGCAAGGCGAAAGTGGTTCTTTGCCGAGTTCAAGAGGTCACCCGTTGCCAAGTAGGATGCCGCTTTTCGGAGGAGGGTGGTTAGGAGTGTGGTGTATTGACCTAGAAGCGGAGGCTGATGATATAATTGATCTCGGAGGCCGAAACCAAAGCCTGTTGCTAAACCTCTGTTGTTGGAGGTAGAGTCGCTTGTTGCGGAAGGTTTGTATAGGAAACAGTCAGGAATGATTTCTTCCACTGTCTTTCATAAGTTCGGGAAGAGGAATCTCGGAGGGATCAGGATCCCCTTGGAACGGAGGTTCAGGACGATCGGAGGCTGATGGGTCGGGCGAAAAGTAAGAATCTTGGTTGTTCCCGTCGGAGGATCCGGACGGCGGAACAGGAGGTGGAGTCGGAAGGGGCAGAAGAGGAGCGGAAGGGCCTGCTTCCGTTACTGATGGGCAATGACGTTTGAGAATGGAAGTCAACTAAGAGGAAGTGTAGTCCGTGACTGGAACCTTCCGCTTGAAGGTGCGGAGGGAGGTATCCATGAGAGAATGGACTTGGGAAGATGTGAGAGGCTCATTGGCATTGCGTGAGGCGGATTGCTCGGAGGAACGGGAAGACAAATCCAGTGGCGTAATAGGAGGACTGACGGAGAAGGCCAGCTTGGCCTTCCATGCTTTAACCTGGAGTTTGAAGCAGGCATACCGTTCCTTGGTACGGGAAAGTTCTTTAGATAAGGACCGTAAGTCCCTTGCTGGAGGTGGTTGGCTGCACGGTATAGGAGACATGGCGGCAGTGCCGCATGGTGCAGGGTAGGATTCCGAATGGAGGGGATTCGGAGGCGGAGGCTCCAAAGAATCTTGTTCCGTTGCGAGTTCGAGAATTTCGACTTCTCGGCTACTGGAGGGACGAAAGCCGGCGAAGCGGAACGTCAGGTGTGGGAGGAACCGTTATCCTGAAGTGCTCCCTTAGCACGCGGCATCGCAAAGCAGAGCAGAGGAAGTAAGGCGGAAGCGGAGGCTCGACGATATTCCTGGAGCGAAGTTAACAGCTTGGACGCTACAGAAGAAAAGGTGAGCTCTACCATTCCGCTTCGGCTTATATACGATGGAGGCTGCGCAGTAGACATGCACAGTAGGTAGCGAAACGGAAGGACTCTTGTTTTTTTCTCTAGATTGAACAGCATTGAGAAGGAGAATGCTATTAAATAAGGTAATGGATATTTTCAAGGCAACTAGAGACGGTAGTTATAGTGATTTTCGCGTTGAAAGTATTCTTGCGAGCCCTCTAATAGCCCAAAATGAATATGATTAGAATTTTCTGAAATGTGGGGATCAATAATTTCCATCAATCATAACCAAAAATTGTTAACTTTAATAGGGACCGTCCTACGTTCATTTAAAGGTGAAGAGGTAGCAGCGAAAGCGTATGGTGATTTTCGATGACATGAACTTGATGAACTTGATGACATTACGAACATCTGTGCCAAAAATCAGCTTATTATGAATTATTCCGAGCATTTGATCTAATTTCACTGGGCTTACACATATGCAAGGAAAGAGGACAGCGGACGAAACTTAACCGCTTGGATTACCTCATTAAGGTTTGCTCCTACATTTAAACATTTGCGTGTTTTCCTCATCCGTTCACCTCTCAGTTTGACTAAACCCTACATTTGGACTTAACTTGAATTTGTTTCTTGATCACGGCATGTACACCTCTGGAAGCCTCTACGACATTGTACAATCCCACTTCCACACCTCTATGTGGAAAGGATGTGATAGTGAATGTGGTTCGCCTACACTTATACCAAAATCAAATACTTAAGTCCGTGGGACGACCGAAACTCACACTCTCGCTGCCGCCCTTCCACAGGCAAGTTACCGAAAATGTGTTGCACGCGGTAAGGTTTGCATCAAAATTATAAGTGAGATGTTGGTAGCAGACTGATTTGTATGGCGAGTTTGTGAACTTTGTTGAAGGTTAATTAAATTATACGCTGATGATACGACAAAATCTAAACTTTTTAAAGGGTAAACAATAAGATGCAAAACAATATTACAAGTCAAATCTACTGAAGCACATAAAAACAAAAGAAAAGAAAAGTTAAAAAGTAACTGGAATTAATCATGTATGCTTAATAATAACAAAGCACAGTAAGAAGACAAGTCCAGAGTGGGGAGAAAAAACAACAGTGAACTAAAATTTAAAAACGCATTAAAGTCATATTAGGACAGACTATAGCGTTTAGATTAGGTGCCCCGACCAGGAAGTGCATTGTGTGGGAAACGAATGCTATCGACGTTCAAGGAGTGTCATGTTATTCCTTGTAAATATTCCGGACCGAAAAGAGAATATTGACTTGCAGGTCTGACTACCGAAAACAATCGGGACGATAACTTCCCCCTTCAGAGTCTGTGGATCCAACAATTAGATTAGGAAATAGTGGTGAAAAGTCTTTTACGGCTTGGGGAACAGTTGTTTATTTAATGGGAGAGGAGATTTACTGAGTAGGGACAACTCGCTCAACCAATTGTTATAGTGATAAACGGAATTTCTGGTTTTGGTTCACCTTGCACGTAAGCTGCCACTGGCGCTGGTCACTGCCTCTCTCGTCATGCCTACGTCATTCTCGTGCCACAGTAGAATTGAATTTGTTTTAGTGTTAAATTGTTTTTAGTTTTGTTAGTTTTAATATGGTCATATACATTGTTTTTGCTTTGTGATTGCGGCTGCGCAGTTGATACTACAACTGAACTGTGCATGCGCGTCCTTTTAAAAGGCGACGATGTGTAGTTTCAGTGTTCTTCTCCGCCAGCGCTCGGTGAGAGCTGCTGTTGGTGTTTCTGTGTTGCGTATTGCACGGAAATAAACAGTTCCTTCCTAAAGCACCGAACAGAGCGAACAGAACGCACCACTGTTACAGACAGTTTTGCTCCAAACTTGACGTCGCGCATGCGCAGTGATGTTGCATCAGCCGTTCAGTACCTTCCTAAACTACAATACAGCTCAACAAGCTCAGCAGAGTATTCGATACGTCATACCTTCACCGCGACCAGACCTGGGTAATGGAAGTGACTAGGCGAGAGCAATGCCAAATTGCGAACCATCTCAGGGAGGTGGCACAGATTAAAGAACTCCGCTTAGAGAGGAGAGTTCTTTAATCTGTGGGAGGTGGTTTGCTGGGGTGGAGGTTTGAGCAGGCGCGAGGCAACAGTTTTGACGTAACAGATTCATCGCTGACGACGTTGATGTCATTGAAGCCGCATCAACACGGATATTAGCAGGGAATGAGCCAAACTGTCACCAACAGTGGTGCGTTTGGTTCGCTCTGTTTGGTCGTTTAGGAAGGTACCGAATGTGCGGGTGGGTCGAGTATGAGGCGCCGTTTGGAACATTAATAAGTACCATGCTAATATATAGAAGTAGGTTTACTATCGAAATAAAAAGAACTTTCTCATGAATAAACAAAACTTTTTCGTAAAACGTTAAAAGTTTTACACGAATAAACAAAACTTTCTTATGAACAAATAAAACTTATTCATTAATAAATAAAACCTCTTCATTAAAAAATACAACTTTTTCATGAATAAATAAAAACTTTCTCATTAATAAATAAAACTTTCTCATGAAAACTTTCTTATCAATAAATAAAACTTTTTCATGAATAAATAAAACTTTCTCATTAATAAATAAAACTTTCTCATGAATCAATAAAACGTTTTCATGAATTAACAAACTCTTAACACACTTGAACAATACATTTTTCCATGTGACAACAAAACTATTCCTTGCAAGATCGCAAAAACTCGACAGATAAAAGCAACATTTTCCCTTGCAGACTCAAAACTTTACCGCATCAAACAAAGAATGTTCGCTCGCGTACAAAAAAAAAGAGTTTGTTGTCTCATGAAAAAGACTTTTGACTTGCCGGTGGGGCAATCTGACGGCCATCCCACAAACTTATGCAAGGACGTCATGTCCGGTTGGAGGTGAGTGCTGCTGCGCAATGCAACCACCAACAAGCAGTTTTGGCTGGTGCCACTGCTCAAATCTGTTACCTACCGCCATGGTGTAGAACACTGGCGCCAATCTGTCGGCTGGACTACCATCCAGTGTCGGACTGGCCAGGTCGGATACTCGGCGATCGCCGAGGGCCCTAGGGATCCCGCAGAGGCCTCGAGCCGAAGCGCAAGACCTGCAACTGTTTGGGGAAGGAGGTGGTTAAAAAGCAAGTACAGTCACGGACAATGAAATATGGACAGTGCAAGTGTCGGCTTCACTGCTGGTTAGTGTTATCCATTAGTTTTGGCAGGGTGTCGTGCATTCAGTAACTTCAACCAGCCTACGAATATCTCCGCACGTGTTTACCGACTATAGTGCGTCAAAAATGAACCGAGCTTTGGGTTAGTCTTTAAGCTGTAGCCTGTATATAGAAACACCTTATTTTATCGTAAATTTTTCTATTTCAAAACGCTTGTGAGACGACTGAGTAAATCCCGCCACGGATGCACATTTACTGAACTCTGTTTCACTAAAAGTATTCCTTTCCTCTTAACTCCCTGAAAATTTTCCGTGTTTTCAATAAATCATGGCACAGCCGAAAGAACATTTTCTTCGCTACGTGTCATGGAAATAAAATTTGCTTGAGAAAGTGTTGGTTGACGACTTTTTTGCCAGAGGTTGGGGGAATGGGGAAAAACTCATTAATTTTTCCATGCTCAATGCTGGAAGAAAACTGTTAGTCCACAACTTATTTTATTAGGGCTAAGAATTCAATTTTATATAATGCAAAGAACGTTACCAAGTTAGCTTTTGCATACTTTACGGTCCACAATCTAAAAAAAAGTAAAAATTCATTACAAACAGGTTTTGGGTTTTAATTTTAGGCTATGTCATGACGAGTCTACAAGATGTGGGATGCAAAACTAAAACGGCGTGGCATTGTTGATGATGAAGTCACACCAAATCAGATTAGAAAAC
>JAHWFP010046560.1:0-14062 GCA_023313725.1 Lithobius niger | reverse complement strand
ACGCCGTTCCCCCCCCCCCCCTCCCCTGCTTAAAAATCTCTAGTGCACATGATACTGTGACAGAGTAAGGAATAAAGGAAAACAACGTGCATTAAAGATTTGGTTTGTGAAAATACAAGACTCAACAATCTCAAAAAAAAAAGAAAAGACAACTGCCCCGACAGGGACTAGAACCCAAGACATCCGCATACTATTGATATACCCGGCTTAGTACGCGACTGTTCTGGGTTCGAGTTCCAATCATCACAGTTGTCTTTTCTTTTATTTTTCAGATTATTGTACCTGCTGGTATCCTCACAAATGAGGTCTTTAATGTAGACTCTTTGCCCATTCCCCCCCCCCCCAGTTTCTTTTTTTGTCCGAATAAATATATTAAAAAAAGAATATAGATAAACCTCAAGATGACTCAATCATCCTGGCAAACGAATCTTTCAAATCTCTTGCAAAAAAACTCGTTGAAAATTAATAACGATAAAGGTACAAAGATTAACAATGGTGTAAAGTTTTCCTTGTCTCCTTTCATACAGTTTAAAGATTTAAAAGGTTCGGGGACTCCCGTTTCGAACGAAAAATCAAAATATAAAGGTTGGATTTTACCCAGCGACCCAGAAACTCAAAAACTGTTGAAAAATCTTAAAAAAGTATATAATGTAAAAAACTAGAAGTCGAGTATGACGAGCAGAAACCTGTATCCTTGACTATGTTTAATTATCCCGGTTCTATTCACGCGGCTTCCTCCTGTTACTCCTCTTGCGAAAAGGCAAGTAACTGCGATAAACCGCTCTGTCTTAGAACTTGGGTGTACGATGATATTCACAAAACTAAAGGCCGGCTTAACAAAAATGTTATTGACAAGCCATGGTTTAACTTGCCATCTTATAACGCTATAAACTTGACAGAAGTCACCGGGAAAATTACTGCAGTGTACGTTACCAACGATACTCCCAGCAATGTGAAATTATGGTGCAACGTAGACTTTGGAGTAGCCCATTCCGATACTTCCAACGACAAATTCTCTGATGAAGACTTTTTGGGTTTGATATCTCTGTAAACATTAAAAAATGTGTAAATAAAAAACGTAATGGAAATTAAAAACTATGACTTTTTCGTGCCTAAGAAAGAACCTAAAAATCATCCATTTCTACCTTCAAATATCAGATGTTTAATTATAGGTCCAGCAAATTGTGGAAAAACTAACTTACTGTTTAATTTCATCAGTAACGAAAGATGGCTCGACTACGACTGGTTATTTATTTACAGTAAAACTTTATGTCAAGCAAAGTACAAAGCTTTGCAATCTATATTTGGCGAAATTGAGGAAAAAATTGGACGGAATGTCGCATTTTTTCACGATTCACAAATAGGTTTAATTCCACCCGAAGAACTGGACCCAAAATTTCGAAACCTTATTCTTTTTGACGACTGCCTTTTAGACAAACAAAAAAACATTGAACGTTACTTTGCTCAAGGGCGTCATTCAAACGCCGATGTTTTTTATTGCAGTCAGTCCTACACGAGAATTCCTAAACAAGTAGTTAGAGACAATGCGAATTTATTAATCTTTTTTCCGTGGATGAGTTAAATTTAAAACATGTTTACGAGAATCACGTTGCCTCTGACTTGGAATTTTCAGACTTTAAAACGCTGTGTAGAACATGCTGGAAAAAGCCTTATGGATTTTTATCAATTAATAAAACGTTAAATGAGGGTAGGTATAAACGTTCGTGTTTACCTATTAAACAAAAGAATGGAGACAAAACGAGAAATCACAAAACTCAAAAAACGTTTAACTAAAAAGTTTTTAAATTGACATTTGGGTGAGAAAGAGCAAGAAGAATCTATACAAGAATTTTTTAAACCGGTAGTAAGTACCCTGAAACCGAGACCGGTGCTCGGTGCAGCCACACAAACTACGCCTATTAAAAACACTAACCACACAAACCATCCCAATTAAAAATACACTAGCCACACAGACGACCCCGATTAAAGCTTACAAATATGAAGAAAGTGACGAGGATGACTACGAAACATTGGGTTTATCCCCGTCGCCTTCCCAAGCCGTTACTCCTATTGAGAAGACATTGTCGACCCCTCTCAATTTCAGTCTCGCCGAATATTCAACACCAGCTCAAGTTCCTATAATGCGAATTCCTCCCGACACCAAAACCGAATACGCCTCTACGAGCACTGGTCCTAAACTCACCCCTACATATTCCGCGGTGCAAGCTAGACGCATTTCTACCCCACCTGAGCTTCCTAATATCACAACGCTAAGATCTCTCGATAGTTTGTTACCTGGTCAGAATATTGGAGACACCGCTAAATATTTCTACGGCGATGTTTTCTACGGACAGTCACGTTTCGTGAAGGATTATCGTTAGTAAAGGAGATAAAAAGATTCGGACCAACAGCGTCAGTAGATTGTTTTGATTCCAAAACACCTGAACACCCGACATCAGCAAAGAGTGAATCAAAGTCAACGTGAGCAGATACAATATATAGCTTCCCACATGACGGCTGACTAAGTACAGTTTTAACAGTCAATTTGTCCCGTGATGAGTGGTTGACTTCTGCAGAAATGATTGTGCCACATGGAGAATTTTTGGTTTTTAACAATTCTTCCGTTTGTAACAGGTGTGTGTATTGAGAAGTTTGGAAGTACTGACAGGGTGCTGTAGGACAAGGTCTTCTAGTTTGGTTTCTAGGTTATTCATCGCCAGTCTGACCACGTCACTGAAATTCTCCACAAAAGAAAAAAAATATTACTAGAAAATATTTCTCTTCAAAACTGTCAATCACATCGGTGAAGTTTGTGTGTTTTGACGTAACAACCCTGCTCAAGAATAGCTGCAGTTTTTTATTTACAAGTTCTGTTAGAGCACCAATCAGCCCTGTTCTGCAGAAAGGGTGTAACTCAAAAATTGATGTTCTGAGAAAAATACGTTTAAAGTTTGGGTCTGCTCAAATCGCTGTCAAATCGATGTCATAGGTTTTTTTGAAGTACTTGATCCGTTGTTGTATACACTGTTTACAGGTTGAACTGTTCCCTACAAATCATAGCATTTAAAACATTCTTTAAATGTGCAATAGTAAAAAAAACGATTTTTATTTACAATCTTAAGTCATTTAAAGGTTAATGTTGTAACGTAAAAAGGATGTAACTGTAGTTATGACAACAGATTGTTACGCAAAAAAGGTACAAGTGCCGTGGTCTCCAGGAATAGCAGCCTTTTTGCGTGATAATTCTGCAGACCCAAGCAAGTTACATCCTTTTTGCCGACTGCTAACTTCTGATTGGCTGGAGATACGATCTGGAAAATTTTTTGGCCAATAATTGGCGACAGAGGGAGTAATTTGAGCACTGTTACTCAAAAAGGGTGTAACTCGAGTTACACCCTTTCTGCAGAACAGGGCCGCAATAACCGTGTCCTGTACAACGTTTGCGATACAAGGTAATGCATCCTTTACTGTACTTTTAAGATTATGCAACTTGGAATTAACTTCAGCATTTTCTATGTCAGATTCGAGTTGATTCAAAACTACAGATCGATGCAGTTGATCATACAGTCGATCACTCTGTTGACATCCATGCAAGCCAACAGCATCTCGGTAACCAGATGATAAAATGGAATCAGAGCAATAATCTTCCAAAATGTTAATGATGTCACCACTTAGAGCCCTTGATCCAGCCATGGTTTTGCCATTAGAGTTAGCTCCAGTAGCTTTGGATCCCTTCTTTTTACCATTTTTACATCCATTTCTTCTTGTAGGAGGATTTGGTCGAGATGTGTGTTTGTCACTCTTGTTGCTGCCCTTTTTTCATAAATTGATAGTAATGTTTGGGGTGCTCATGCTGGTTGCCATCATGAGCCAGAAGTTTTTTTTTTGAAAGACCTTCCCACAATCAGAATATTCAAAAGGTTTCTTTCCACTGTGTACTAGTACATGCGATGGTAAATTATACTTCTACGTAAACGTCTCTCCACACTCGACGCATTCAAATGGATTCTTTCCAATATGTACAAGTTCGTGCCGTGTTAAATTACAATTATCCATAAACGCCTTTCCACATTCATAACATTCAAAAGGTTTCCCTCCGCCGGGTACAGGTGTGTTCGATGTTTGACTATGTCCGACTCTGCGTGAAAGACTTTACACACCCGGCACATTTAAACAGTTTCTTCCCACCTTGTGCAAGTGCGTGCGATGTTTGACTGCTTCGCTGCGTTAAAGACTTTACACATTCACCACATTTAAACAGTTTCTTTCCGCTATGAACAAGTGCAAGCGATGTTTGACTGCTACCCTGCATTAAAGACTTTACACACTCGCTACATTGAAAAGGTTTCTGTCCACTGGATATAATTGCATGCAATGTTTGACTACTTTTCTGCTTGAAGACTTACGACACTTGCCACAATCAAACGATTTGCTTCCACAGTGTACAAGTTTGTGCCGTGTAAAAAACAATTGTCCGCAAATGACCCACCACACTCACAGCATTCAAACGGGTTTTACCACTGTAAGTACAAAGGTGTGCCTCACACTCACCACAAACAACGGTTCCTATTCACTGTGCTACTGATGCAGCCTAATTCAAAAGTGGTTGGCCTTGGTCAGGTTACTGTCAAAATACCAAAGCTTGCTCCAACGGTTGTCTTGAGGTATTTACATATCATTTTTTGTACAATCTATTCATGTTGTTGTTGTTTGACGTGCACCCAGCGTTATACATGGCGCCAGAAGGAGAGAGAGATAATTTTGCTGGGTAACTCCCTTCGGAAGTTCCTAGGATCTTTCACATGCCACAATCGACATGGGCACGAAACATCACAGGGCCCTTGTCTTCCCGAAAATGACAGTGGTTGCTGAGGACGGACTCGAACCCGGGACCTCTAGCACAAGAGATGGTCGTGCTAACCATCAGGCCACCTTGCCCCTGATCTGTTCATGCTGGGAAAATTCCTAATAATTGGAGGTGCACTGCAGTTTACACCAATACATAAATCTGGTCAGAAGAGTGCTGTTATAGATTATAGATTTGTTATGAAGAGATTTGTTTCTCTTCTATTTTGGGTTAAGTTGGTACTGTGAGTGTGTGGTGCTGTTTTACTGTGATGTTAGGTAAAATAAGGTTGGATGAGAATGGAGACTTGGTTCGAGGCAAGGAACGAGTTTCACCCGTCACCACAGGACGACTTTCGTAGTGAAACTACGAAAATATGAGGTGAATCTAGTGGTATTTCGTTTATAACATAATGTGAACCAACTAGAAATCCGTTTGAACAGATGACAAAATCGATGTTCGTGTTAAACATTTTCGTTCTTGTCCAATACTAAATCTCGCAGTGTTGCTGAGATTTATAGATTTTTGTGGCTTCTCCCCCCCCCCTCTCTCCTCTTTAGTGTGTATTCGTAATGTCGTCATAGTATTTATCGACAACGTGAGAACCTTTAGCTAATTTTACAAATTGTGTGAATGATAAATCGATTTTCTGCTTACTTGCCTGCACAAAGATGATCATTTTTCCATTTCTTTTAGTGTTTGCGTGTTCGACTCCGATTTTATCAGTTGCAAACAGAACACCTAGAGCGGTCGTTGACGCTTCAATTTGGTCCTTCCACATACACCTAATAACGGAGACATCATTCCCCAGTCTTCTAAACCACTGGCTGTGTCTAGACGCATCGACACTCCGTCAGTCGTTGGTACGTTGGCTAAGACTGATGATTCGTAATTCCTTATGTGTACACGCACTTGTTTTCCCCGTTCCTTTACGATCAAATACACATTATTACCCAAATCTACGGAATTGGATGAAGCGACGGTAATTATATAGAACAGCGCCTTTTCAAGCTATCGACATAATCAACTACTTTCGATTCCTTTCGTCGTTGTGGTTCAGAAAATCATAACGAAAACTTGTGCAAACGCCTTTTTCTTTTATAAAATAAGTTTTAAAACACGTTAAAACGCTATTACAGTGGCTATAACGCTATTGAATACCGTGGTTAGGCTGCCATAACGCGCGACGATGGGAGCGCAACAAGAAAACCTGATTTTGACCAGAACATTAGTAAACGGAAATTATATCCTTCCCGGGACAACTTTTTTTCCAGTATGAAATGCCGTCCGCGGGGGCGCGCTTCGCGCGCACTGTTACATACATCGAGAATTTGTCTAATCAGGAAAAGTATGACGCAAGCATTTGCGACACAAAGAACAAATTATGACACTTGGTTGTTTCACAAATGCTTGCGTCATACTATTTCCTATTACACAAATTCTCGATGTTTATAATAGTGCGCGCGAAGCGCGCCCCTGCGGACGATGTTTCACACTGCAAAGAAATTATTGATGCTGAAATAGAACGACAGTTTGCATCCATCACAAATCACCGCTTCAGCCATGCCGACGCAAATGAACAAGATAATTTCCGTTTCCTAATGTTCTGGTCGAAATCAAGTTTTCTTGTTGCGCTCCCATCGTCGCGTGTTATGGTGGCCTAACCACGGTTGTCAATTGCATTTTAACGTGTTTTAAAACTTATTTTATAAAAGAAAAAAGCGTTTGCGCAAGTTTTCGTTATGATTTTGTGAACCGCAACGACGAAAGGAATCGACAGGTAGTTGAATTATGTCGATAGCTTGAAAAGGCGTTGTTCTATATAATTACCGAAGCGACTTGGAAGGTTGAAGAGGCTGCCATTTTTTGGTGGTTTATTTATACTGAGACGTAAATCTAAAAAAGAAAAGAAGAAAATTCGTTAACCTGACTCGCATTTCATTTTCGTTTTTAGTTCTACGTCTCATTATAGTTCATTTTCACCCTCGTACTACATATGCCCAAATCTTAATACTTCAAATTGGTGCGTGTCACGATATCCTTTAGAACGTAAACAGTATTAACCATTTTTTTTTTACTTTTGCTATTCACCGAACGATAGGTTGCAGCACATAACGCTTTAAAAAGAAAAGAAAAAACATACTAAACTTGCACATATAAATACAATGGACGCACAACGTTTCGGGATTTAATGCATCCCGTTGTCAAGTGCTCAAAAAGTGAGAAAAATTACATGTCAAAGCCAGGAACACTATGATTAAAAAGTTTAAAAAGTAAAATTTAAAACATAAAAGCGAAAGTTTAGCTGTCTGGCCGGAACAGGCAGCAAACACAAGACCACAACCTCTCACCTGCAAATGCAGTGTTCGAAGTGAGGCTGAAAGTGAATAGCCCTACCATTTATACCACTGGACAGGTGAAATGCTATGTAGGAAAGTGAAAGTTAAAATGTGGGCATATTAATGCTTATTTCTTATGAGAGGATCGTGGGGGGGGGGGGAGGCGGGTTAAACTCAGCTAATCCGAGTTTTTTTTTTATAACAGGAACATATTCTTTAATGGCTTTATTTACAGGCATGATATGGTTATGTACAGCAGGTTATATGTGTAATTTTAGTAGGCTTTTTGCTTTTTAAATCCTCTTATTGCTTTCTGCTAAGATAGCACCTAATGCTGTCATACATTATTTAGTTCCCAAGCACTTGACTTCAACGAGCGAAGGAATACGCAAAGAAATTCAAAGGGTTTCAAAGGGTTTAACGAGCGTTAACCACTCCTGGTCATCTGCCCGAAGCCCTAAGGCCAGAAAGAAATTACTTTTCACACAACAAAATAGCCTCGTTCCTCTTTAATTATTGTGTGTGAAGTTGATGCATCATGGAGCAAACAGCTAAGGTTAACAATATCACTGTCGCTAGACAGTATGGTTCAAAATACCCGTTTCAAATCGTTCATTATGTTGTTAGGAACTTTACACTCAATAATTAAGATGGCACGTGGCTTCTTTGTTGTGTAAAAAAAAATTATTTCCACGTTTCTTTAGCTGTTAAAAGTAAGGGCAAGACACACCTAGGTAGCAAATGACTGTAGATGCTGCAGCTTGTCATTTGGTGGACATTCCCCTTTAAATCATCATATTTGACTAAAGGGCTATTTTTTTTAAATTGAGAAGCTATTGGAAACGTGACTTAATTTCTGAACACACACTTTGTAACCAAATTAAATATGTAAAACAATGGATGGTTTTAAGTTATTGAGTGTAAAGTAGGTGCATCATGGAGCGATCAGCTAAAGTTAACGATATCACTGTAACTAGACGGCGTCCGTCCATCGGTTCAAAATCACCGTTTCAAATAGATCGTGATGTGGTTAGCCCTGCTCCCTGGACACACCAACTCTACACTCAATAATTTAGATGGGAGGTGGTTTGTTTGTTGTCTAAAAAAAAATTATTTCCACATTCCTTTAGTTTTTGACATTATTTCAGCTTAGTCAACTAATGCTATTTAAGCCAGTATCGTTGTACATTTATAAAATAAAATGATGGAACTTATTACACCAGCAGTCAAAAAAGAAAGTACATTACAACTAACGTCTAATTTTTAAGTATAGTTGACTTAACTGCTGTATTTTAAACATAATGCTTGAATTACTTTATGCATGTCCATACTTTCTTCAGTATGGCTTAGGCCACTTACTCGAGGAAGATCAACGAGTTCAATGTCAGTAGGTGAAAGGACCTTGACAATGACTCTCTCTTCATTTTTATACGTTTCTTGAATACTGCTATTAGTGCAGCACCCCGTATATGGAAAGTCAGTTCGAACCATTACTTATTCAGACAATAATAATGAAAGACACACGAACAAACAAAAGAATAAAGATTATTGAGATTCCCACTATGGATTTCAACAGAATCAACTATGGATTTCAAATCACTATGGATTTCAACAGAATTTGTCGCCAGATTATCGAGATTCCCACTGCTGACACTCACACACGCGCATACATGTGATTCCCCGTTAGCAGGAGCCCAAGATTTCATTAGATTTAGTTAGGTGCAGGGTTCAGAGACATAGAGGCCTATATCCCGTTTGCATGAAAATAGTGGGACTGGAAAAAACATGACGTCATCAGAACTGTACCTCTTTGTTGAAAAGAGAGTTCGACTCATTACTTATACAGACAATTCCGTTCGACAGACGCACAAACAAAAGAAAAAATTATCGATATTCCCACTGCGACTTCAATAGAATTAGGAGTGGGAATCTCGCTAATCTGGCGACAAAGAAACAAACAAACAAATATTATGATCTTAGTTATTAGTGAAGACTTTACTGCAAGGTGTGACCTCGGTCTCCATGTTAAAGCAGAAATTTCGATGCTTAATTTCTCCGCCGTCTTTCAATATTTTCTACTGAAATTTAGTATATGAGCTTTGACGGACTTGGCAAATACGTGTACCAACTTTTATTAATTTCCGATTTGTCACATTGGAGATCTGGACTTAAGCTGGAATCGTGAGTCTCATCTTTGTCTTAGATGGTGGAGATGGTGGTGATCTTTGTAGGACACATTTACACAGTCCTCTCTGCGGAATAAACCGTTTGTCGTAGAAAGCTGGTTCTTAGCTCATTTGAAAGATCTACTTCCGGAGATGTGCCTTTTATAGAAACAGAAATTTCGATTGGTCTTTCCGTTCTGGAGTTACTTACTGGGCCCCGAACGATCCGTTTAATTGTTTTACATTGTTTTAAACATTGTTTCTATGCCAATTAGCAAACACCGGACGCAAGGCGTAGATTAAACAAATGCTACCAATGAGTCTAACACTTTCAGGAAACGTGATGATGAAGCATTGTTCTTATTACGTATTGGTTTATAAAGATTTCATATCACTCTCCCGTGTTGAAGCTAAAATGTCCGTTCCCCATTTGGCTTGCCATCCTGTATTACAAATAACTGACAAAGCCACTGATAGAGAACTGCGGAAAAACCAACATCCAAAAGAAAGAATTGCACTGAATGAGCGAGCGATATTCGGTGCATTTGCAATGAGTACAATAACTCAACTTGGTATGTCAAAGTATCATGAATTAGAAAACAAAAACGAACCCGTTTGATGTTTAAAGTAAGGTTTAACTGATCCGAAGTCAAAACAGCAAAGTAACACAAATAAACTTTCCTCTAAGGTTTCACATATCTTAGTGTTCCTGTACTGTTTAGTCCACGTGAAATCTTACTGCTATAGGCCTATTCAACCATTAGACACGTAAGTAAAATTAAAACCATATGCCAACTTTATGCCAACTATAGTGTATAATATAGGCTACACACTCGCCTATTTCCGGGACTAAATTTTTCAGCATTATTCTAGTCAAGTCGTCTCCTTTCCGTCCATCCTATTGATACATAGACCACTTTTCAAGATTTCATTCAAAACTTCAGGACTGGTATTTCATTTTTATTTTCAACGACATTCCCAGGTGTTCAAGGAGTCGCACGAACTCTGACTTACTTAATCAATAGGTCTGTACTAAGCACACTAAAACTATGTTTTTTACGATTTTTCAGTGATGTCGCTTAGCCAAGTAGAATAAACCAGTCAAACGTATCGTGTTTTAAAGTAAACAAGCGGCTGCAGCGACTGCCTACTCGCACAGGTCTTCTGTACAGTTTATCTACTTCCAATGTTGAGTCGCACACCTCTATCACGCACCAACAGCTGTCTCTATTATACTAATCTAAAAGCAATAACTATGACAACTGCCGGTTAAAAATGTGTTAGCTTTTAGGCCTATTTTATATTTTTGGTGTAATTGTCAACTTTAAGGCCTAATTTTAACCAGTAGTTTTAATTTCGTAAGTATAGCAGCTAACGGAGATTTGGATTGTATAGTAAGCCTATTCATTTCTGCAACACGGTGCGCCTTCGGACACATAGTTACAGTATTAAAACGTAACACGCAACGTAGCCTATATAGATCAGTGGTAGTAGTAGGGAAGTAACGAGAGAGACGCTGTTGTTGAAGCCAACAGCGACTCGTAGCAACTTGACGTTGCTGTGGTAACAAGATTTTAGGCCTATTTTTCTTTTTTTAGGCCTAATTTTTTTAATGCAGTTTTAATTTCGTAAGTAGCAGATATATGCCTAATGGAGAATTTGGTTCGACGGTAAGCCTATTCATTCATGCTACAATGCGACGAGACTATTTTAAACAAAGCTAAAATCCATTTGTTTTTATTGAGTGTTATCTTAGGATTTCAATTCAACGATCAAATGATAATATTTAATTTAGTTACGTCGAAGAAGTCTATTAGCTATAAGGAAGTAACGATGTTTTAATTTGCCATCTTATTTAACTAACTTCTCACACTGAATCTAACGTTGTAAACAGTGGTCGTTGCGAAGTTCAAAAAAGCGACGGACGGACGGACAAAGTCGTTGCACAAGTCTTCTCAGCCGGTACGGCTGCACAGAAGACTAAAACTGAAAACATGTGAATATAGCAGTAAGGTTTCACGTGGACTAAACAATACGGGAATACGGCGGTATGTGAAACCTTACAGGAAAGTTTATTTGTGTTACTTTGCTGTTTTGACTTCGGATCAGTTAAACCTCACATTAAACATCAAACGAGTTCGTTTTTGTTTTCTAACATAGATTGTCGTCATCTATAATCAATCATCTGCTACGCACCTTACCATTAATTTTTATGGCACTTGTATTGTCGTCACCATCCTGTTATTCATCGAATGCATGCCGTTTACGGATGATCGTGTAACCTTCACCTCATACTACACTTTCCTTACTTACCTACGCACGACCGTGAACAACTTTCCGCTTCTGTCATTTTCCGTGTTACGAAAGCTTATCAATTATTTTGTTAGTACAATACGTACTTGTCTTCTCATCCACGTGTTAGGCAGACTTTTCCTCGTTATTCATTGAATACCACCGGTTGGAATGACGTGCTCACTGCCCGCGCTGTTTTTCCTGTTGTACGATGACAAATTTATATAATCTATATAACAAGGGAGTCATCAGTTCCACTGTCGACAAAATGGAGCGAAGCGTTTTTATTCAAACGTCAAATTCTGTCGACGAAAAGTGAAAATATCTTCAATTTGGTTTATTACCGATCTATCTTGATTTTATATACCGATCCCGATTTCTAGCGATATAGCAAATGACGGTAAGGAATTACGTGAGGCACTCTTAATCTGTAATCGGGATCGGGCCATCCTTACACAATATGCTTTGAGTTGCTTTTTTCCGACAGTGGGATTTATTTTACTGACCAGTTTGGTTTACTCTCCGGTCGGTCAACAACTGCTCAGCTGCTGTTAGTTTTGGATTATATTACTGATTCTATTGACGCGGGGATCCCCGTTGATCTCCTTTTCGTGGACTTCGCAAAAGCTTTCGAGTCTGTTTCCCATTCTCGACTCCTGGCCAAGCTTCATAGCCTTGGTTTTCGGAGGAGGTTCTGGTTGTGGCTCACTGACTTCTTGTTGGGTCGTACACAGAGGGTACAGGTTGGAAATTCCTTGTCGTCTGTTGTTAATGTCCTTAGTGGAATCCCCCAGGGTTCAGTTTTGGGGCCCCTTCTCTTCATAGTTTTTTTAAACGATCTAACGGTTTCTTTTGCCGGCGTCCCCATAGATAAATTTGCTGATGATGTTAAATTGCGGGCTCAGGTGGTAGGCCTGGAGCCTGCTCACTCCCTTCAGGGAGCAGTGGGTGAATGCAGGCTTGGTCAAAGCATTGAAGGCTTCCAATTCTACCAGGCAAATCTACTGTCCTTCATGTTGGGCACCATAACTTGCACCATGATTATTTCCTAAATGGAGATCTCATTCCTGTCAAGGACTGCGTGAAGGACCTTGGGGTTTGGATCTCTGAAAGCCTAAAGTCTGCTTCACATTGTCATTTTATTGTCAAGAAGAAGGCAAGACTACAATCCGTAGATCGTTTCGGTCTGGGGATCGCTCCACGCTTCTTAGGGACGTTAAGGTTTATGTCAGGCCGATCCTGGAGTTTGCCTCTCCTGTTTGGTCGCCCTCCTCTTTACTTGACATCGACTGGGTCGAGTCTGTGAGCGCAGTTTTACTAAGTCCATCCCTAGCCTTAGGAGCTTGGACTATCCTACCCGACTAAACTTGGAATCCCTTGAGTACCGACGCCTTGTTTGTGACATATGCCTTGTTTACTCTGTGCTGCACAGGTTGGACGGGGGAAATCTTGCTGGTCTTTTAGATGTCTGCCATTCTTCGCGCACTCGAGGCCACACTTTTAAACTTTTGGGCCGTACGGCAAAATTGAACTGCCGGTCCCACTTCTTTTCCTTCCGTGTGGTCAACTGTTGGAATGCGCTTCCAGAGACCGTTGTCTCGGCACCGTCATTGCAGTCATTCCGGAGAAGACTTGCTGACTGCAACATTAGCGGGTTTTTGCATCGATTTTAAGATTTAGTGGGTGTTATTTTTTATTTTTTGTACCTACTGTTTTTTTAGTAATATTTGCGAGTATGCGTTTAGTTTCTGCAAGTGTCATTCCATTTTTGTATGTACTTTAGTGTTCCTAAGTAGTACTTTGTCTTATATTTCTTTGTACTTAATAATTTTGTTGGTCTTATTTTGCTTGTATTATCTTGTCTTGTTTAATTTTGCAGAACCAGTGTTAGTGGCTAGATCTGCCCTGTTGGTCTCTGTTTTCCTTTTCTTGGGAAATAAACATTATTATTATTATTATTAAAAAAAATTATTAAAAAAATTATTAATAAAAATTATTTAAAAAATATTAAAAATTATTAAAAATTATTAATAAAAAAATATTATTATTATTATTATTATTATACGTCACGGGCTTTTACGTCATTTACGTTCACGCGAAATGGAATGGCTTATCACGTCGAGCTGCAGAATTGTATCGTTTTTAGTAACTAAAACTGAAGATGGAAGTGGATGGAGGCGAATTAAGCAAAGATAAGACATCAAGGAACAAGCGAAAACTAACAACAATTGTCTGGGTGAGTTTTATGAGAAGATACTAGAATTTGAAACTCTGAATCGAGGAAGGCCGAAGCGAATTGTGGAGCGTGGGGCGTTTGCAAGTGACGTGGTGGTTAGATTAGGGAACGTTCGCAAATTCCTGAACTGAGCATTGTAAGTGACGACATACAATAGACACCATGAGTAGATGTCAGGAGTGTG
>JAHWFP010046559.1:0-11166 GCA_023313725.1 Lithobius niger | reverse complement strand
GTGTTGTGTGCTTGATATCTTAAATAACTATCGATGGACCAGAAATTAGTTTTGGTCCATCGATAGTTATTTAAGATATCAAGCACACAACACTGAAATGTTAAAGAGACGTATTTCTCGTCCTGATACAGCACTGAATCAAGGGACAAAAATTGTCCCACAGTCCCCCTCTCCCCTTTCCATACACAAGCTATTTTTTACAGAAACATTAAGCAGTAATTTTACTTTACAAAATTTGATTCTTTTCCAAATTTGCTCAAAATTTGCTTTTTATCTTCAAAATTTTTAATGACATTTTTTCTTAATTGCGTGCCTGGACCATTTTTTTTTTTTTTTTTTTACCTTCCTAAATTTCCAAATTTTCTAAATGGTCCAGAAGGGTTGTTACCACCTTTTAGAAGTTGGTGAATTCGCTCCCTTCCTCTATATAAACACATACCCGCGCGAAAACACAGCCTATCTACCTCTGTTAGGAAGGAATTAGATGTCAATTAGACTTCACTGTTAGGTATTTTTAATGAAATTACCACAAATCCATGCCCAATTTTTTCGTAAAGTAGGACTTAGAAAATTTGCACGGACTGGACATTTTTTCTATTATAATTCAGCTTTAATTGAGATAATGGACTAGTTTTATTTTTACACGATCATATTTTGTAGACGAGTTGAAACATGACTCAAGGCTAGCTACTTTTTGTTTTTTTCTTCTTCCGTTGTAGACACGTTAGACGACACGCTAGGTCTAATTTTATGATCACGAACTGGTTTTGTTGATAAGCAAAATTGTTTTTCCTTTTTTTTTTCCCCTTCTGTTCGTGCGTGACTCATGACTCAAGGTTTCACTTTCAATGCTAATTATGTGGGGAAACTGGTTGTCGCTCTTGTACGAGTGAGCTTAAAGGAACATAGTGTGTACAACTCAACTGCAAACCGTTTGACACAAAAAGAACGACGTAACGATTTAATGTTCATTGACTATTTCTCTTTAGTGAAAACGAATACCTGAGGAGGATATCTAATACCTTCGAGTACTTTCTTAGGTTTTCAATATATGAGAGGGGTATAGAGGGGTAAATAGGGGTAAGAAGGGTAAATCATGTTGGGTGGGTAAAACACTTAATTGTGACGTCATTTCCGGGTGAAAAATGCATTTTTTTTACCTCATTTCCGGTTTGTGACGTCATTTCCGGTTTGTAACATCATAGATCCAATATGGCGGATCCAAGATGGTAGCATTTCCGGTGTGTTAGTACGTACACCTTCTTAGGCCGGAAATGACGTTAAAAAACCGGAAATTTACGTCAAAAACCGGAAGTGACGTCATAAACCGGAAGTGACGTCATAATCCAAGATGGCGTCGGTGGTCACGTGACCGGAAGTGATGGTACTACGTACTTTTATCTTACTACTGTGAATGCAATATTACGGCAATTATTAGGGGCCGTAACTAAACAGTGGTCATTTTCTATAAACAAACGTCTATCAATTTAATGCTGTTGTATACTATGAGGGGTGGGGTACCTCGTCTTGGACGTGTAGGACGGCGGAGCTAAAGACAAGATGTAGTAGATTTAATTCACGGCCGTAACTAAACAGTGGTCATTTTCCTATAAATAAAAGTCTATCAATTTAATGCTGTTGTACACTATTCTTTAATTGTACAACTGTATTAAAGAATACATTATGTCCTACGTGTCTCAATATACACGGTGACGAGGCCACCCCTTTGATCTGTGAATTGGTGAATACTGTATAAAAACGCGTTATTTCGAGGTAACGTGACTTCCTTACTGAATGATGTGTCCGGACGACTTTCTTCTTTTTATTTCTTTTCCTTAGCGCTTATGTGTATTACGCGTTATCGGTTCAAATTACTGTTATTACGTGTCAGCTTTGCCTGCCTTTACCCGTCTCCATTACTACATGTGTGTGGCTCCTATTATAGAACGGGCTCACTTTCCTTTTTTTTTTTCGGTGTTTACATCCTGTTCTGCCTCGGGGCATGCGAGTAAACCGAACCATCTCGTGTTTTCGTTCTCTTTTTTTAGCTGATATTTGATAGACGCATTTTGTACACGATTTTAATAAACAGTTGCACATCTGTACTAATGACATGTTGCGTACTATGACACGTTCCATAACATGTTATGACTTACTTAAATATTTATTTGCCATGAGTGCATAAAGGGTTGGATGAACACTAATTTTGTTTGTCAGACGTGCATAAATGATGACTGGATAGTAGTTAAGTGTGTCCAGTCATTTTGTTTTAGGCTTTTATACGCGTGTCTACATAAAATCCACTCTATACAGACGCGTTTTTATTAGGTTCTTTCAAGTAACGTCACAGCGATGAATATCTCGGATCACAACAACAAAGGGTTTCAAAGGGTTTAACGAGCGTTAACCACTCCTGGTCATCTGACAGCAAAGATCGTAGGTCAACAATGCTCATGTGTTTGGGTGAGACCTGTGCCTTTATACACATAAGTGTCATACGTGCCTATAATGCTTTAGGAGTGTTTCATCGCTTTACAGGTGTTTTCTCATTTTCTCCCGTATATTGTTGACCATCCTCATCTCCCTGCATGTATAATGGACTCACCCTCCACGTCAACATTGTAACCTGAAGCATTGTACTGTAACATTGTAACAGTCTATTTTATTAACGTCATACGATATCTGTCATGTGAAACGAAATACAATACGTCTGAAAAGCTACAAAAACTGCTTTGTACCAGGAGTGCCATAAAGATTAGGTGGGAAATGACTAAGTACCCCTTCGAATTTTGTGTACATAAAAAGAAAATAACTAAACGGTGATATTATAAGTGTAACCTCTATAAATCTATATTTACTACTCCTAGGTACAGTTTGTTTAAATTTCATGTAAAATATTCACACTTCCCAGTCCTGTAGGCTACGTTATTTTGTGCTTCAAACCTGGTTCTATCGTGTACATGTACTGGAAAACAATATACCAAACAAGGTTGTGACCTAAAATGACGTTACTTTCAGCTACAAATCGACTACATACCACTAAAGTGTCCAGACACGTTAAAACACGTGGTCAAATGACTAACGAAAATGTGTGAGGCCCTTAGCTTTCGTAAATAGCTTAGCTTACCATGAACGGGTCACTAGTTCTGAATACATATTAGTTCTTTAGATGTCTGTACTTGTTGTTGTTGAAATAAACATTGGTACAAAAGTTTCATGTTTGTCGTTTCAAATTACACATATTTTATTGAAACCCATTAATGGCTATTTACATTCTTCCCAAGGCTGAGGTTACACTTATCTCATTATCTTTTTGGTCGAGTGAAAGGATGAGGAAAACCCAAAGTGGCTTATTTTTAGTTAGAAATGAATGTATGTTTTATGTATAATGTATCTTGATTACCTAATCCTGTCATTGATGGTAGACACGTTTCTACATGTACTGACTTACTTGACTATGAACACTAGATTTGTTTGATAGACGTCCATGAATGATGATTGGATAGGAGCCAAGTGTATCCAGTCATTTTGTTTTTATGCTTTTAAACGTGTGTCTTCATACATCCACTCTACATAGATCCGTTTTTTAATAGGTTCTGACACTGAAGCTGCGGCTGGACCGTTCTCTTTTTGTTGAGAGTGGGAAGGAAAAGACAATATAAAACCTAGAACGTATACTTTAAAAGACGATTGACTTCTTTATGTGTGGAAATGAGTGATATTGAGTTTGTAATTGTAATATGTGTTACTTAACACAACTAACAACGTTATAATGGTCTCACACACTTTCGTTAGTCGTTTGGACTTGTGTTTTAATGTGTCTGGACATGTCTAGAGTTGTTTTGAAACTGAAACCAACGTCATTTATTGGTGGCGTCCACTTTTGCCATGCTCTTGGGCTATCTATTATCTTTATAATGAGTGGATGGTGGGGAGGTGTCCCTAATGTGTGTTTACCCTTTATTCACGTGATGTGATGTGTCTAGATATGTCCGAAACCAAAACTGAGACCATTTTGAGGCCTGATCACTCTTTAACATTCTGCTGTCCTATTTCACTAGCTGTATTCCATTACTGACTATTTACACTCACCTCAAGGCTTTGGGCATGTCCTTCAGCATGTTAAAATGGGATGTAGCTCGAAATCCACTGTTGGTTTACATTTTAGTTTGAAATGAACCACAACGTGTCTAGACACGTTTCCTTGTGTAACTAAATGTTTTGACTTATTCACCTATAAAACAACTTTTTTTGCCTGGAGTACATGAATAGTTTTTTTGAGGGGAGTCAAGAGTGCCCAGTCGTTTTTGTTTTTTATGTTTTAAAAGTGTGTATACATTCTACTATACTATTATAGATCCGTTTGTTTTTTTAAATTCTGTTCTAAACCGAAACCGAGCCCATAGGATGGGCTCGGCCATCTTGTGTCGTGACGTCACTTCTGGTGTACCTTTCTGGGCCATTTTGCCTGGTACGGTACACCTGTGGTCCACTTCTGTGCCTGTGTCATACGCATTTACACTACTAATGCATAACTCTTCATATCATTCTGTAGAGGAGGAAAAAATATCAACGAAGAGTTAACGTAAAGCTGACATGCAGGCTTGGCTGCAATAATGCTGTTGATATTACGATGTTGTCGAACCATGAACTGTGTGCATTAATTCGATGAGTATTTTGTATGCTTCTATTGATGAGATATCTGTAATTGTAAAGAACATGAAAACAACAAATGCAACTGGTATTGATGGTTTTGTTTTAAGCCATTTTCAAAAAACTAACTTTAATTCTTCTATTTTAATCTCTAAACTAACCAGTAAAATCATTGATAGCGAATGCTGGCCTGAAGGTTTGAAAAAACAAGTTCTTAGACGCGTTTACAATAAAGGACAAAAAAAATGACTTGAATAACTAGAGACCCATTTCTCTTTTACCAGACTTAATTAATAAAATAATTGAAAAGTTTTTTGCTAATAAAATCACAGAGTTTCTTGATAAAAATAAGCTTATAACGAAGCAACAATTTGGTTTTAGAAAGAATTTAGGGACCAGTGATGCTTTAAAGGAAATTAATGACATGATCACAAAAGCACTTAAAAGTGGCAAGCATGTTAGTGCAATACTTATTGACTTACAAAAAGCCTTTGACACCATAAATCACGCAATTCTTTTTGGTAAATGTAATGCTCTGGGTCTAAGAGGAAAAATCTTAACATTATTAGAAATTACATGGAGAACAGAATCACTATTACAAAAATTAAAGATGAATTTAGCAATATGGCAAATGTAAATACTGGTGTTCCCCAAGGTTCTGTGCTTGGTCCACTGTTATTTTTAATATACATTAACGATATTGAAGACGCTTTAAATCACGGCTCTGTCTTTTTGTATGCTGATGACATCATTTTAATATCAATAAAGGAAAATATTGAGGAAATGCAGGCAAACCTCCAGGAGGATTTCGACAATATTAACGATTGGTTTGTCCTAAATGAAGTGTTTATTAGCGAATCCAAGACATATTGATCCGTATTATGAATCCACATCGTAAATCAGAATCGAACTTTGATATCTTTATAATGAACAATGTAATCGTACAAATTGTATTAACAATTGTATAAAACTTAACAGAGTCAGTGAAGTGAAATATTTGGGCTTTACTCTAGATAGTAAATGGAATTACAACAAACATATTAACACTATCATTATTAAATTAAGAAAAATAATGCCAAGTCTTTATAAAATCAAGAATGTTGTAGTAAAACAAACAAATTAAAAAGTTGTTATGCTTGGATTGAATCTGTTCTGAGGTATGGTATTGAAGTCTATGGATTCGCATCAAGCTCTGCATTATCTAAACTTCAAAAAGCACAAAATAAAATCATTAAGGTACTTTTTAGAAGTAAAATTTGTGAAAAATTTGAAAATATGAAAATGTTAAGGATTACTCATTTGAGAGATTACGTTGGGACCGTCAACCACAATTATAGCCATATGTTCAAAACTAATGATAAGTCTAAAGCCTTATACTTTAGGAAAAGCACTTACCGCTACACAGTACCATTTGCAAAAAAATTGTATGGAGAACGTAACAGAGAATACACTATACCAAAAATGTTTAACAGCTTGCCTGAACACTTACGTAACGTTGAAAAATTAAGGGAATTGAAAAGGACGCTAAAAGCACATGTGTGCCTTAAAAATATTTAAAGATGAACCTTCACTTTTTCTTCTCCTTCCACATAAAACTTTGTACCTTTTTTGCTGTGGTTACCAATCTATAATATCTTTTACCCACTCTATCTTTAACTATGGACTTGCTTGCATTTACGTTGTTGCCTTATACTTTCTCACCATATTAATATTATTAAGTTACTTTTTTCAATTATGAGAAATATTGTTGAAATATTAAGGAATATTGAATATTGTAGACTCCTACAAGTTTGGCATAACAAACTTCGAGTCAATATGCAATAAACTATCATTCAACTGAAGGTGCAAAAACACGGTAGAATCACAACCGTTATTTAATCGACAGCCTTGCTGCGGTGCACGGACACACGTACGTAAAAATGCGACGAATTTACGTTTTCAGGAATTCGGAAAAACTTCATGATTTTTGTCGAAATGACGACATTGCAACTGTTGAAAAGTGACACGTACCGTAAACAAATACGATTCTTACCAAATTTTACACAGCGACAATGAGACGAATCACTTCGGATTTGCAGTTTACTTTCCGTAAACGTCAGCGTCACAGCTTGGCTAACCTGGCCTGGCCATTGAATGAGACGATATGCTATTGATTTAGAGGCTAGGGGGGTGAGAAGAAGGAAATTCATTATTGGAGGAAACATGTGTTAATGCTGGTCATACGAAATCAGTGTTTGAACAGGCTTGACTGTGAAGAGCTTCGGAAAGTTTGACAACTTTGGCTTGCAAGTGCCATGTAAGGATTGAAGTAAGACATTCGTTACAGTTTGTCCCCCCCCCACCTACATACCCCGCCTGCTTCTAACGCTCCTCAAAACAGTCTTTTTAAAGGCCAAATATACGGCCCTTTTAGGAACATTTTTGAAAGAAAGAAATGATTCCTGTTTAATACAATTTCGTAATGCAGAAATAACACACACTATTAAGCATTAAACAATGAGTGTATTAACAATAAAGACATGCTATAGTGTAACACTGCCTAGAAAAATGTGAAATTATTAGCATTAAAACTAATCGCGTGAATGAATCGTTATGATATTTCTGCATCATTATTTGAGTTGGAGCTCGCGGATGAATACAGACAGATCAGTGGTAAGCAGGCTTTGGTCCCGTCGCTAACACTTTCTCCACTGACTAATGTGTGTGGATTTTACCATAGCACTGCCGGCAGGCAGTAGTATTGATATGGTGGTCCGGAACATTTTTCGCCCCCCCCCCCTATGGGTGTTAGCCCGGTTGGGGGGGTGTATGTAGGTCTTTAATTGGTTTAATTATCTTAATTGGTTAATGAGTAACGGTCGTTTTTCGGTTTTACCCCTTTTTTTACCCCTTTTTTTAACCCTTTACCTCGAAGCGTGGTTTTAGGCTTCCTTTTAACCCTTTCACCTTAACCCTTTTCGTTTTTGACGGGTTTTTGCGTGCGCGGCGCTCTCACCACCCGACCGCAGATAGTATACGTTTTCCTCTGGCCGGGATCGTTCGCTCGCTTTTCGCCGCCCACCCTCGTTCCCTGTCCCGGCGCGGCTTTCGCGCTTTTTGACGGTCACCAGCCACACACACACACATACCACACCCCCCCCCCTTTCCCTTCCCCGAATCCGTCTTTTTCGACGCGAGATGCCCTGTTCCTTCTCCCGGCCCGGCAAGCCTGCTCCGACGGCCAACAGCCTCTCGTAGCTTCCGTTCCTCCCTCACTTCCAGCCGATCGCTTTTTCGCGACCGGCACAATCACCCACCTTGTACAGTCGCTGCTTTTCGTCGAATGAAGCCCCAAACTCGTACGGCCCAGGTACTAGGATTACTTTTTGTCCCTTTACACACACACATATCCCTCCGCGCCTACTCACTCACTCACACTCTCACATACATACTAACATTCAGTCACTTTATACATACATGTTTTATTACCCATAACATCGGGAAAAAAACAATAAAAAAAAACAGGTGTATTGGTTCTCTTTTGGGAGGATATGTTGGCCCTGAAAAGGGCCGTTTGTTGGGTTATTCCGTTTCTTCTTACCCTGTCATATCTTCAGGTGTTGGAAATGAGGTTGAGAGGGACGATTCATCAACAGCCGCCGACTGCCCGTCTTTCTTCACGGCATCTTGATCAGTGTTCTCGGGATGCTGATTTTCAGGACCCTTTACGACGGGTATATTTTCAACGTGACTGCTTACTGCAGCATTAATGTCGGCGTCTAAAGCATCTTCTTCCGATTTGCTATCCGTAGGGCAATATTCCGTCGCGTCACTATCGGTATACTGTTCTTCTTCACACTGTACAGATTCCAAAGTTACCGGGCGCTCGCCGGAGTAATTTTTACCACTCACCCTCATCGTAGCGAGCAAGTTGCCTTCACGATGAATGTCGCCGCAACGTTTGAATAGCTAGCGCCAAAAAATTAAATTCTTTCAATCACTCCTCTTGTGCGCAAGCTCTGTTTTTAATGAATCTTAATTGGAAAGACCCCAGTGATCTCCCTACAGCCTCTCACGACACATGCGCGACACTTAATTGAGAAATCGTTAACCGTCACAACGGTCGCTCAGAGCCTACACCCTTCAATTGGATAATTGCTTCTTTCCTTCCATTCAAAAATAAGCAGTCGGGCGGGCGGACGAGAAAATATGGCTACTTTGCAAGATGTTGAACAAGAAAAAGAAAACGGAGTTTCCTCCGAAATACAACTTTTAATCCTCAAGCTGAAGCAGTGTCAAATCAATAGCACTATAATCCCTGCAGATTGGTATTCACACCTTCCCGGTTTAAATATCAGAATTTATGAGCCCCTAATCAACGAATCTTTAGCATGTATGACGTTTTTTGCATTAGAAAGAGAAATTCAATTCCTTTCAAACCAGCAAATAAATATTTGTGGGTCTTATTTCAACATTCAACGAATGCACGTGGCGTATGGGGATGCTGGGTTAAGATATCGCTACCTGTGATTCACGCTCACCAGTAAAAGACCCCTGTTTTGACAGCCTTAAGGAATCTAGTGAACATAATATGTAATAGGGACTACAATTTTTGTTTAATTAATAGATTTGACAACGGAAAGGACAACATGAGCTTTTTTCCCGATGATAACCGGATTGTACCTTTTATTTGTCACTGGGAGCCTGCAGGCCTATAACATTCCGTAATGCAGGTTTTATTATAGATCAATCGTTAACTTCAAAATTGGAAAATGGCACGCTAATGATTGCTAACCCTCCAACGAACCATTGCTACATGACAGGTATTCCCCAATGGCCTACAATAACAATAACCCACAACAATTTTAGCATTTAAGAAAGTGGGGAGTTTTTAGCTTAAAAGCAAGAAACCTACTTGTCGTTCTTCGGTTTAATAGGGTAAAAAATCGTCAAACGCCCAGCCAATCACAGAATTCCTTATTAAAATGTAGCTTCTACTAGTTCTGAGCTGCTTTCCGTCCAACAGAACGCTCCTTTGAATTCTGGAGAAAGGACAGGTTTATATAGTACGTAGCTTTAGAAAATGGTTTCCCGCCCGCCAGGACCTTGTTTAGGCTTTAACTCAGAGTCTTATATTGTCCGTACGGAAAATGGGACAGAACTGTTGGCGCACCCTGAAGGTAAAAAAGTAAATTCAACAGATGAAAGATCTTACGAAACAGTAATGCTAAAGGACTTGAAGGGAGGGCCTTACAAGTTTACAGTACGTAGAGATGGGGAGTTTGGTACAATTATTCCTAAAGAGTGGGTAGAACCTAAAATACCTTTTCAGGTAAAATCTACGAAAAAGAGGCAATAGTGTGAAAAGTGTAGTATGCGTGCCCACTTTAATTGAGCTTAATTAACGGACGAATCAGAGACTGGGAAAAAAGATGATACTCTCACAACACAGCCAATCGTAGCAACATAAAGTGACGCTATTTTCTAGACCAATCAGAGTGCACCGGGAAAACTCACTGTCTTACTCGAGCAATACTTCTTTCTCGTCATTCTGAATGCGCAGTTCTTGTTGTTGGACGTTTGTAAGATACACTCAGGACCCAAAACCCAAACCTGGCATGGATGCTCCACAACCTTTATTTGAGGACGAGTACGAGGAAGAAGAAGAAGAAGGGGATTTCATCCAGAATTCACCATCATTTTCACCTGCAGTTATTCTGGCGAATGACTTAAGCAAGTGTTATACGAACAAGGACTTTTTAAATAGAACAATCCGTGGCAAAGCGGAAGATTTCTTACCACTAGAAACACAGGAAGAAGTGGTACATTTGGTAACTCCACAATCCACCTCTACCCATGAATCTCATGCTACGCCTGACTTGGAAGGGCCGTCACCCACTGAGAGCGATATAGCTAAAGTTCTTGAAAGCGATTCCCCTGCAAGCCCACCGAAAACTATACCTATATCGACAGTCACTACCCCCTGGATTTCATCAGTGAATTTAAAGAAAAACTACAAGCCGCTTAACCTCACTGACGCGCCTAGAAAAAGAATTTTGAAACACATTATGAGAGAGGAGGATGTCCCAAGAATAGTGACAGTGAAACGTAAACCCTCAGAACTGTTCCTCCTCACTTAATCCCCTTTTCGGCGAGAAAAGCCAGCTGAAACAATACGCAACAATGTAAAAACCCATTGTTGCCGGGAAAGCCCGCACTTTCATCTGAAGGCGGGAAAAGTGCGGGCAATCCCTAGGGAATGCCCGGGGTTTGAAAAATAACTTATTTTAACAAAACAAAACAAAAAACACGTTTGAAGTAGCAAAGCACTACATTACAATGCCGTTACATTTACAAAAGATTACGTAATGATTGTAAAATGGTTACAGTTTTTAATGACCGAATGTTTGACCGGGTTTTCATTTGTAACACTCCGGCCGGATACATTTGTTACGACGTTAGTAGTTAAGGGTACTAATTTAGAGCGTTAGTATGGGATTGTGTACGGTTCCTAACAGAAAACAATGCTAAACT
>JAHWFP010046558.1:20579-31550 GCA_023313725.1 Lithobius niger | reverse complement strand
GGGGGGGGGGAATGTTGATATTTTTTCTATTAAACGAAAACCGGCCAGTGACTCATTTACATTAACACGTTCTTTCGGATTAGTGTATACAGTAAATATAACAAACCAGGTACGGCTTACAGTAGCGCTATCACCGATTGAAAGTGAAGAATCTGGCAACATGTAATACCATGTAGCACTTGCTTAAATCAATGCCATTTCTTTAACGAAACAAACAATCACGCGCCTTCTTAATTATTGAGTACAAACTCGATAAGTTCTCGTGCACCTGGGCGCAAGCTGTAAAGGTTAGCAATATTACTACCACCATGGTATTTTCGTGCGATTTTCAATCGATGATAGTGCCAGTCCCAGGGACGTAGAGGTCCCAATTTAATATAAAGCGTGTGGGGAAGCCCACCCATACGACTACTGAAATGGGGTAGCCGCCAGCCAGCGTAGCTCGCGTTTTTTGGTAAACATCGTTAAAAATAACTGCAAAAACTATCTAACATTAAAAAACTTCACGGTGTATAATTTTTAGTAAAAAATGGAAAAAGAAATTGAATAAGACTTCTTGATTTTTGTAAGGTTAACATGATGAATCGGCACATTTTTTTGGAACAAAATTGTGTGAATGCTATTTACAAACTGGCCTTTAAGCTGGACGTAGGGCCAAAGTGAAGGGGAGTCAAGAGGGAACTGCTTGATCCTCCAACTTTTCTGAAGTAAAATTATAACGCTGACAATTAAGATTATTTTTCACTTTCAACTGACTTTAGTGTGCAATTTTTCAGAATAAAAGTAAGTATTCCCCATTATTTTTATATGCGTAACCTAATTTTGTCAAGATGACCATGATTTTTTTAAGCAGGAATAGAAGTCCGGTACAATAACAAAAGATCGAAATTATTAGTTGAAGGGGTGCTCCATAATACAACAATGAACAACAAATTTTGTTTACGACACTGACCATTCAAAAGTGAGAATAGATTAGATTAACAGAACAAAAAACGACTTCGTAGTTGAAAAAAAAGCATTAGAGCTACGTACCCCCATACTCACAGCTGTGAAGGTACACGAATATAAATGGATTAGAGTTCACGAACTTTAATTTGAACTCCAATTCCAGTTGGCAAGGACTTTTTTTACTCGGTGGTTATGTCAGAAAGTGAACGCAGTTTGTGTTTGGAATACGTAATGTTTGTGCGTGCTAGTACGTTTGTGTATGCTTAATTTGTGTATTATACAGATTTTTTTTAATATTCGTCTGTGGTTGTTGTTTTATATTTTAAGTGTGTTTCATGAGAGTGGCTTTACGCGTATTTTGTGTGCATTTGTAATTTGTGAAACAAGCAGGCTCCTAGTTAAAGCAGTTTTTTCTTGTCCACACAGTTTTCGAAAAAAGGAACATTAAAAATGTGTATTTATGCAGAAGTTCTGCCCAAGTTTTTTTGTCCCAGGTTTATTATTTGATGGCAACACACTAGCGTGTGTCTAGATTTAGCATGTGTTGGCCCATCTTCACTATGACTCAAAATTTTGTCCTAAGCCGATTTGCTCCTAGGACAATTTGGTCCCGAGGAATTAATGTTAAAAAATATTTTTTATGTTCTTTTTTAAGTGGTTGTGCTAGAGGGTTTTTTTTTGGGGGCCCCCCCCCCCCCAGGGGGCAACTAACACTCCAACGCTGTTTTTAAAAATATGTTTTATTCTTTTTTTGTGTATCGGTAGTCTTTTTTTGTGTGTACGGTGGGGCAACTTGCACCACAAACTTGTGCCATGTCATGACAAAATAAATCTTACTAACGATGCGGCTATGCAATAAATTAATAAGAAAAAAACGTAGCTGTAAAAGAATATTTTTTTAAATATCTTGGGCCATGTTTGGGTGTACAGTACACTGATAATTAGGCACCGGACACTTAAGCACCCCTACTTAGGCACTGGACAAATAAGCACTCGGACAAACAGACACCCGGGCAAATAGGCAACAAGTTAAAAAAAAATTTTGATTGGGTTGGATTGTTCTCAAATGGGGGGGGGGGGAAACAAGTTTGCTATAAAATGTTCGTAGCATTCAAAAAACTGCTAAAGATTGTTGGTATCTTTATTACACTAGCATCTCTGCTGTTATGCGTTAACTGGAGCAAGCGCGGCAGCGCGAGTGAGGTACCGTAATTTTGGAACATTAATTCGTCATACAAAAATGTCGGGGGAAAAATGCAAAAACTCCCCCCAACGAACCTCACGACTCAGTGTCCCAGATATAAAACAAACGATAGCATCTCTGATGTTATGTGATAGCCGCAGCGAGTGCTGCAGCGCGAGCGAGGCAGAGTAATTTGGAACATTAATTCACCACACAAAAGTTTCGGGAAAATATGCAAAAACTCCCCCAACGGTTCACAACTTAAGTGTCCCAGATTTAAAACAAACAATACAGAATATGAGGACAATCTATCCACTTTAAAAAAAATTGGTGCCAATTTGTCCGGTGTCTATATGTTCGGGTGCGTATTTGTCCGGGTGCCTAAATGTCCGAGTGCCTATTTGTCCAGTGCCTAAATTCGGGTGCCTAATTGTCCGGTGCCTATGTGTCCGACATCCGCAAACGTAAATAGGTTTGCATCTGTATTTATTTAACACTTCTCGAACCCATTTGGTGTTCTGTCTTGTTTAAACACCTCTCGCCTCCCCACTAGAAAACATACTACCGCTTTATTTTTATTGCACAATTAGTTTTTATTTGTTGCTTTGCGTAATGTATGACTCCATAAAAGAATGTTTTGAAGAAAACAGCAAATAGCCTAAGTAGATTTTTCCCCGGATTTTTACGCTGCTTCATGCGCTACAATGATTGACAATGGCCTTAGCTAGAAACACTACAGCAGTTGAATCTAGGAAAAAAATACCCCTGGAAAAAATACCCGAGAAAAAATACCTTTGGAAAATATACCCCAGGAAAAAATTCCCCGGGAAGAAATACCCCCGGGAAAAATATCCCCGAAAAATACCCCTTTGGAAATTTACCCCAGTGAAATACCCCACGTCCTGTAGTATAACAATTTTAAAAATGTGAATTAAAGTATCCGATATTTTAGCACCCAGTGTCTCTTCCACACACAAGGTCAAATGATAAAAAAAGGTCCGCAGAAAAATGGTTCCGGGGAAAAAAGGTCCGTGGAAAAAAGGTCCGTGGAAAAAAGATCCGTGGAAAAACGGTCCAAGGAAAAAAGGTCCGAGGAAGCGTTAAATAGTACGACTTAGGCACTGAAAAATGTTGGCTTATAACTTCTAAATTGTTCATCAAATTCAAGGTTATATTCAAATATATTTATCACTCCGAAAAAAAACTAGCCCTACAAAGGCTAATGTCGTAAAAAAATTTTTTTATGAGATTATTGTTGGGCGTTACATCTCAATTCTCTGCCTACCTTGTATATGGGTTGCTCTAATACGAAAAAAAGCCGAGTCAGGAGACATTAACTCCAACTGGGAAACAAAATCTTGGACGAAACCCGGCCTCTCAAAGGAGTGATACGAAATTAAAATATTTAACAGAAACTTTAACAGAAACCAGAGCTGAGCGCATTTTCACAATGGTGAGGGTAAATACATGTGCGGCAAATAATCGGCCGCACCAACATTGCTTCCCAAATTAGGCTACGTGTTCCCCCCCCCCCCCAACGAGACAAGACAGTTTAAATCGCATTGGTCTACGTTAATTAATATGGGCATTATTAAATTGTATAGTTAGGGTATTCTTTTATGTTCATACACATCTATATATATAATTACACAAGATCCTCAGCGCAGCGCAGCAAGCAAGACATACGATGCCATCTCCGCCATCTACCGGCGGAACGGCATATTACAAGAGTAGCAGCCAAGGCCCGCTAAGATAGTAGCTGCGCTCGGAACGCAACGGCCAGCAGCTCGAAGCCGACCGAACGGCAAATTAAATGAGGGGGGAGCGAGACGGGGGGGGAGCGAGACGACGCGGAATGAGCAAGCGAAGCGAGCGACTCTGCTAGTATACATATATAGGCCTATACATTTAAAACCAGTGCCTACGTCGTGCTATTTAACTTTCCTCGGACCTTTTTTCCACGAACGTTTTTAACGCGGACTTTTTTCCTCGGACCATTTCTCCGCGGACTTTTTTCCCCAGATCTTTTTTCTCCTGAACTTTTTTCTGGACCTTTTCTCTAGGGACCTTTTTTCCCCCACGGACCTTTTTATGCAGACCTTTTCTCCCGGGACCTTTATTCCCTGGACCTTTTCTCCCCGGACCTTTTTTCCTAGGACCTTTTTTCCTAGATTCACAAAACGAACGGAATTTAAATTTAAGTAAACCTATGTTTTCCCGAATTTTCTTTTAATTGTCTAAAATTTACTATTGTCCAAATTGTCCAAATTTACTATTTTAATTCTTCCTCTCTCGAATCTAGGAAAAAAAGCTAAGGAAAAAAAATCCCAGAAAAAATAAGCTGATGGAAATAAATAGCCTGGAAAAAAAAAGGATGGGAAAAAAGCCCCGGAAAGAAAGGACCCAGAAAAAAAAGCTGATGGAAAATAGGCCCACGGAAAAAAGCCTTGAAAAAAATATTCGCGGAAAAAAGCCGAAGAATAAAAAAAGCGAAAAAAAAATCTGGTGGAAATTTTACAACAATACTACCTTTAAATATGCGTGTGCGTAAAATGGACAATGCTGGCAATACTGTCAGCACGTCAGGCATGCTAATAAGCAAGACTAATCGCAGTTGTTCTAACCAAGACCAGGAATTACAGAACGGCAAGTTTTGATTATTTCGTACGTTTTATTCGCTCTTGTCAGAATTTATTTCCTCGTTTTTTATATACCTTATCTAATTTTTTGGTGGTATGGGAGGGGTGGAGTGGGGGGGGGAGTCAACACACTCCGGAAAATTGTACGCAGGGAAATATCGAATAACTCTCTCAAAAAAAAAAGGAATTTTGATTAAACTTTTGCTTTCCCGAATATTCCTTTAATTATCTATAGTCGATCAAATTCAACACTCCACCCCCTCCTTCTCCAGTTACGTAATTTGTAGAAAATTTATGATTCCCGAAGTCCCTCCCCCCCTTCTCTTTCAATTTTGGTGGAAACTTCGTGATTTCACAAATTTTATAAAATAAATAAATAAATGGATTCAACCACTGGAGTGGTTGGGAGTTAGAAGGGCTTGGGGCCACTTATACTAGTCCCTGTCAATGTTAAAAAATATTAAGAGGAGAACTCCGGCCTTTTTAAAAAAACCCGTAGACAAATCTTGCCCAAAAGGTGCTTAAAACGGTCAACTGAGCCCGCCTGAACAGCTTCATCAGGAAGAGCGTTCCAAGCTCTTATCACCCTCACACTGAAAAAATTTTTTCGGCAATCTAGCCTAGCCGACTGAACGGCCAATTTCAGTGAGTGGCCGCGAGTGGCAGAATAAAGGCAAGGATCGAAGAAGGGTAGATCGATTGTTAAAAAGCCATGGACGATTTTAAAAGTAAGAATCAAGTCGGCACGTAGCCTGCGCAGTTCCAAAGTCTCGAGTCCAACGCGAGAAAACCTAGTGACGTAGGGCAAATTCCGCATGCCAGGTAATTTCTTAGTAAATTTGCGCTGTACTGATTCCAGTTTGTCGATGTCTCCCAACAACGTTGGTGACCACACCGGGGATGCATACTCTAAAAGCGGTCGCACGAAAACCTTGAAGGCCCAAACCTTAATTTTTGTATTACCAGAAGTGAAGCAGCGATCAACAATAGCGAGTCTCTGAAATGCCCTGGACGCAATCCGAGTACAGTGTAAAGAAGGTTTCAAGTTTGAGGTCAAACAGACCCCCAGATCGTTGATTTCTGAGACAGAAGGTAATGGTTGATCCTTTAAGTGATATTCAAAGGGGCAAGTTTTGCGGCCGACACTGAACGTCTGGCATTTATGTATTGAGAGTGGGAGCTGCCAATCCATACTCCACCTTGAAACGTAATTGATCGAATCACTTAGTGAGCCGGTATCACTCTCCTGGTCAACAATGTGCGCAGCCAGTTTTAGGTCGTCTGCGAATTTGAATTGGTGTGACGTCAAAGAAGTGAGTACTAAATCGTTTAAATAGATTACAAAAAGAAGAGGTCCCAGCACGGAGCCCTGTGGCACCCCGCTCACCAAGGGTAAGGAGTGGGAGTAGGAGCTACCAATAATCACTCTCTGAGAGCGATTACTAATAAAGGCCGAAATCCAGCCCAGTAGGCTTCCAGTAACCCCATGGCGTTCGAGCTTACAAAGTAATTTCACATGGACCACAGACTCGAATGCCTTACAAAAATCGAAATAAATTACATCCGTGGGCACTCCAGCATCCAGAGCACTTGTCCATTGATCTAGGCACGCTAGGAGTTGATAGGTAGACGATCTACCTGGCAAGAAACCGAACTGATCGTCTCGGATTAAGTTATTATCAAGAAGATATTTCAACAGGACAGACTTGACAATAGCTTCCATAACTTTACAGGGAACCACCGTCAATGCTATTGGTCGATAGTTGCGAGCGTCGGCTGCATCGCCCTTTTTAAATATAGGGGTAACATTGGCTGTACGCCAAACTGATGGAAGCCTTTCAGACTTGAAGGAGAGATCAAAGATGAAAGCAAGAGGCAAAGAGATCACATCATCAATTTGTTTATAGAAGAAGGCAGAGTAGCCTTCAGGGCCAATGGCGTGACTGGGTTTTAAACCCCGTATAGTGCTCCTAACCAGCGATGCTGGAAATGATACATGATTACAACAGGCTTCTGGGAGTGTGGGCAAAAAGTTGTCTGAATGGATGATTCCGTTATCAATGATGGAATTAGAAACAAAAATATTATTGAATAACTCGGCCTTGGACGAGTCGTCAGTAATGAAACTAGTATTTGATTTAAGAGGTGGAAGTGTGCGAGATGTTCTGGTATTTTTTCGATATAGTCGAAATAAGGCGGCAAGATTGCCTTCTTGCAATGCTTGCACCTCTCGAGTAGAGTGCCATTGCTCCACAAGATCGAAATATTCTCGGCGACAGATGTCATAACAATGCTTATTTTCTGCGGTGGTGGCAGTCTTATAGCGATGCCATAATTTGAGTTTTTTATTACTAACTTTAGCGATATGCCTAGGTAGAGAATTACGTAAAAGTTTTTGACGTTTAGGACTACTCCTAGAGCGGCCAACTGCTGTGTCAATAACTTGAATTAACCGGCTCCAGGCTACCTCGACCGAATGACAATCGGCGAACAGCTCCGAATCCCAGTCAGTGTCCTGTAAATAGTCCCGAAGGAGACTGAAATCAATTTTGCCAATACGAGTTTTTGCAGACCC
Source organism: Lithobius niger (assembly GCA_023313725.1). Lineage (NCBI taxonomy): Eukaryota > Metazoa > Arthropoda > Chilopoda > Lithobiomorpha > Lithobiidae > Lithobius > Lithobius niger. Next base: position 24,205 of record JAHWFP010046558.1, on the reverse strand, counting down.
ACCGTAAACGAAAGGGTCGCAATTAACCATGAACGAGACCATGTTATGGTCGCTAGTGCCAAGATGTTCGCCAAGATGTTTTCTCTTGCTGAGGACGACTTTTTCTCCCCACCACTTCCCCAGTAAAACAATTTAAGAGGAAACTATTATAGTGACTTTGAGTTGTCCTTTAAATGATTCCAAAGGTAATTAAGGTAACCTTGGTCGAGCAGCAATCAGCTAATGAATGATGAATGCACACGTACCTAAGTTTAGGCAATATATTTTGGATATTTTACACCAGATTTGTCTTGCGATTTCCCCCCCATAGGCTTTATTTTCCGCGGCTTTTTTTCCTGCAGTTTTTTTTCCGGGTCTTTTATTTCCACAAGCTTTTTTTTCCGAGGGTTTTATTTCCGTGCACCCCTCTTTCCATTAATGATCAAAGGTCACCAGATCAAACCAAGGACGAACCTTGCCCCCCGAATCCCCACTATTTCCCCAATTAAAGGAAGTTGGCAGGATACTTGTGACTTCTAGTAAAGGAATTTAAATGATTCCATAGGTGATTAAGTTAACCTTGATCGAGCACGTTTCACCTAATGAATGATGAATGCACACATAACTACGTAGTATTTTTTTTGTAGATTGCGCACCAAATTTGTTTTGCGTTTTTTCCCCACCGCTTTTTTTTATTCAGCTTTTTTCCTCGGCTTTTTTCTTTTTCATCCCCCTCTTCGTCAGTGTCAGTGGAGGACAGCATTTTTGATCCCCGTTTTGTAACTTATTTACCCTCTTTCGCAACATGTTCGCTAATCCAACGGCAATGGCAAGGGATTAAGGGACGCAACAACATTTTTGTGTGACCTACTTCTAAATTTATTAACCTTGGCCTTAGAGGAGTTCACTGAGGTAGATAACAATAGGGGATGATTCAGTACTTAATGCTTCAGGCTCCTGATTCCAAGCAAATATTATTTTTCGTCGTGCGGCATGAGGGTAATCGGCATGAGTACTGGCTTGAATGCTGGACAGTCTTCAATGGCATTAAAGTTAAAAGGGTAGAATGGTGTCCGATGTAAATAAAATTCACGGGAAGTGTTTATGAATATTTTGTATCATCCTGAATTCAAAGTATACCGAAAAAAAGTGAAATCTATTTTCCAGATCCTTATCTCTCCCTATAAGAATGAACAGGAATTTCCTGGTCAAGCAGGAATTTAGGGCAAAAAAATCCAAAGAAAAAAATCCGTGGAGAAAAAATCCAAAGACAAGAATTCCAGAGGAAATAAAATCCTCAGTAAAAAAATCCAAAGGAAAAAATCCACGGAATAAAAACCCATTGCCATTCTTTTAGTTCATTTTTTTTCCCGCATTGTTAATGTAAGGTTATTTCACACTTCGTTGTTAGTGCTACGAAACTCGTTCAAAGTTTCCTTGTTCTTTTATTTAGTCTTAAACTCCTTTCTTCCCCAACACTGTTGTTCGATCAACGATTTGATTTCTTGAAAATCACAATGTTCACACGTACATCAGTATGTAGAAGTTAGTTCCTAGTACAGTGCGATAGCAAAAGTGTTATGGTTGCCATGGAGCAAAATGTTATGTGGATTCATATCAATGACATCGTTCGGTTATATGCGCACAGTCGAATAAACCGTGACATTAACATAAAGAATTCCCTTTGAAGAAACTACTGTCTTGGTAACTTCTGGACTCTCATTACTGACCGTTTCGTTTCGAATCGGCAGGCAATTAAAACCGACGATGTGTGACAATTTCAGATTTGTTTTGCTCTTAGCAGTGAAAGACCATTGTGAAATTACGCTGTACCACTGAAAAAAAATGCACTTAAACCAATCAGTTGTACAGTCACGGCCAAACGGTTTTGCACATCTCTCCAACAATACCCTGCAACCAGCAACCACGTTGGGCGATGCCATCATGCTGCAGTCATTGTTGGCATTTTTTACCGAAGTATGTTAGGTTAAAGGGTTTAAAGGGTTTAACGAGCGTTAACCACTCCTGGTCATCTGCCCGAAGCCCTAAGGCCCTATGTTAGGTTTTAACTTTCAACAATTAACACAATTTTATCAAACCGTATCATTTTATTTTATCGTATCTATTATTTCACTCTAGTATTTTACCTCGTCCCGACACACTTCCGTACTTAAGCCGTGGTGCCATGAAAGTCGTTCCCCCACACCATTATCGCTGCGCACATTCCCCTCCTACTTTTTACCTGCAAATATTCATTGTTGTCGACTTCGTGAGTCTTTGCCCGCTCCAGCAACACTGATTTTGTTTCTCTTTTTCACTGGTATCATTTCTCAGTTTTTGCATTAAAAATATAATACTATAATACTATAAGGTAAAAAATATATATATTGGATTTTCTTTCCGTGGATTTTTTTCCTTTGGATTTTTTTCTTTGGTTTTTATTTCCTCTGGACTTTTTTTCCTCTGGATTTTTATTCCTGGATTTTTTTTCCGTGGATTTTTTTACTTTGGATTTTTTTTCCGTTTACCGTCAAGCCGATATCAGGTCGTGTCCCCCAACCAATTTCCCATCCCCCACCCGAAGGCCAATATCCGTGCATCTTCTCTTCCCCCCCCCCATTTTCTTTTTCGTGTTCCCCAAAAGGCCAATATCCTCCATTACAGTAATAGTAAGTTTTGTCGGTGGTAGGTAAAAATACCCCCGGAAAAAATACCTCGGAATAAATACCCCGGAAAAAATACCCCTGGAAAAAATACCCCCGGAAAAATACCACTGGGAAAAATACCCCGGAAAAAATATCCCCGGAAAAAATACCCCTTGGAAAAAGTACCACCTGAAAAAATTACCCCTGGAAAATATACCCACAGGTTAAATACGGTCAAAAATATTTAAATGTGAATTAAAGTAGACTGAATTCAGTAGCGGATTCAAGGCAAAAGGTTTGTGGTGCAAGCGCCAATAAAATTCTGAGAACCTTTTTATTTTGCTCTTCTTTATTGTGTTTTATGGGTGCACGGAAAAAAAATTGATGAAAAAAAAACCGGGGAAGTGGTGAGGAGAAAAAGTTGCCCTCGGTAAGATAAAATTCGTGAAATCACGATGTTTTCACCAAAACTTAAATAGAAGGTGGTGGTGGAATATTATGTTTTCCCGAATTTTTTTTTAATGACTGTAGTCGATCAAATTCAATATTTCACCCCTTTTTCCCCAGTTACGGAATTTGTAGATAATTTATGAATCTCAACATACCCCCCCTCCCCCTTCTATTTCAGTTTTGGTGGAAACTTGGGATTTCACGAATTTTCACTTACCGAGGACAACTTTTTCTCCTCACCACTTCCCCGGTTTTTTTTATCAACTTTTTTTCAGCCTTTTTTTTCCGAAGCTTTTTTTTCCGTGCACCCATAAAACACGATAAAGAAAAGCAAAATAAAAAGGTTTTCAGAATTTTATGGAAGAAAAGGAGGGGCATTGAGGCCTTTTGCCTTGAATCTGCCACTGATTTCAGTCTACTTTAATTCACATTAAAAAAAATTTTGACCGCGTGTATCCTGGGGGTATTTTTTCCAGGGGTATTTTTTCCGCGGGTATTTTTTCCGGGGAATTTTTTCCAGGGGTATTTTTTCCGGGGATATTTTTTCCGGAG
>JAHWFP010046558.1:0-11409 GCA_023313725.1 Lithobius niger | reverse complement strand
ATACGGGGCGCGGAGTTGAACGACACGGAGTCACGTTGATTCCGGAATTTTCTTTAATACTGATTCCTGTGTTGGACCTGGAATTACATTAACTCTAGATTCGTAATTTGTTTTAAATGTGTCTGAAACAATAAGAAATTGTAGTTACATGGAGTTACCCTAAGTCTTGTCTAATTTGACAATAATAGGGTTGCGGTTTATGACGTTATATGTATAGCTGCAGCAAGTGCGGTAGCGCGAGCGAGGCAGGGATGTTATTTATAGTAATTCCGGTTCCCTTAATTCAGAAAAATTAAGAGTTATGGTAACTCCGTGTTATCACAATTCAGACACTTTTAAAGCAAATTACGAATCCGGAGTTACTGTAATTCCGGGCCCAACACAGGGGTCAGTATTTAAGAAAATACCGGAATTAACGTGACCCAGTGTCAATACAATTATTCTAGGCCCCATCACACAAAAAAAAGTTTTCTTTCCTTGAACAATAGTTTTTTTTGTAAAAATAGTAAAAGTAAAAATGTTTTTTTTATTTAAAATAGTACCTTATTTTATTTTTCCTGTAACCGTGAGGCACCATTGAGGCCCTTTTTTGTCTGCGGCCCGGTGCTTCAGCACCCAAAGCCCCCCACACACACATGCTTAGCAAAGAAGCGCTGCTCCGTCATCACTTTTAAATATACCGGTTTTTGACCAGCTTTTAACCACTGAAATCATGGAAATTGAGTGGGTTCTATTGGGGTTCTATTATGTCTATGTGGGTTCTATTGGGGTTCTATTATGTCTATTGGGTCCCATGCTGTGTTCAAGATAGAACTGGCAAGAAGGCTTTATAATGGGGCGCCGGAATTGTATCGACATGGAGGGCGGCGAATTCCGGGATTTTCTTAAATACTGACCCCGTATGGTACCTGGAATTACAGTAACTCCGGATTCTTAATTTGCTTTAAAAGTGTCCGAAATAATCGGGAATTGTGGTAACACGGACTTATACCATAACTCTTGATTTTACTGAAATATAGACGTCATCAAGGAAGCCGGAATTACCATAAATACGGAAACGGATTTTCCTTTAAAAGTGCTTGCAGAAATCTGGAATTGTAGTAAAACGAAGTTACCATAGCGAAAGTATGAAAGAAAATAGTCGGAAACTAATTGTACGAATTACATCTATTATGTCATGAATTTCATGCGTTAAAAGCTCCATCGTTGTAATGAAATGTCAAGCAAACGGAACAAAATTGCGAACATTGTGCATGCGTACGTACGTGCACAATACCTGGCATGCTAATATAAGCAAGACAGCCGCCGTTGTTATTATTACCAAAGCCAGGAATTGTGGAGGCCTAAGGGCCGGCAAGCTTCGCGTTGGTTGGTGGAAAAAAGGCCAGGGTTAAAAAGGTCTGAGTAAAAAAGGTCCGAGGAAAAGGTCTGAAGACTTTTCTGTGGCAAAAATTATTACAAAACAAAAAAAAAATTTTAATCTTTGAAAATGCTTAAATTATGTGCTCTTGGGTCAACTTCGAAAGAAATTTGCTCGTTTTTATTTTCACCCTGTCCCCTTCCACTGTCGCAGTTAAATGAAAAATTTCTTCTTTCCTCACCGGCCTAACCATTTTCCATTAAATACAGGGAATTACACCAGGCATGCATTTCCGACACCAACTCTGAATTACGTAAAATTTGCTTCCTCCGTTTTGTTTTGCCCGTTTCTGTTTCTACCTGGATTTTTTTTTGGGGGGGGGGAGGGAGGAGTAGGTAAAAATACCCCCGGAAAATATACCCCTGGAAAAAATACCCCCAGGAAAAATACCCGCGGAAAAAGTCTTTATTCAGATGAAAAAATACTCCCTCGTTCATATGAGACAACTAAAATTTTATTTTGTCAAAGCAGTGTTAATTAACTTCTCACCACGAATGATAGCGAAGCAAAAATCCTGAAAGCGTAATTTCAACGTACGTTTTCCGGAAAGTAAGAAAAGTCACTCGTATGACAATTGCCCGCAAGGTGTTGCGATTCCGTGTCGAAAAAAAGAAAACCATGGATAAAGAATCTTGAACAAAAAACCAACGGAAAAAAAAACAAAGGAAAAGACAACTGCGAAACCCGAATTGTTTTGTCGATTTTTTTTTCGTATTATTGTTTTTATTATAGGAAAGGTTAGGTCAGTTGCCTTGGCTCGAATTTCATTTGACAGGCAAAGGAGTTCGAAAGTAAAGGAAACTTATTTTTTCTGCGGCTTTTGTTCTGTTTGGCTAAATCGAAACTAATCACAAAAACAGAAATGGTACGATCTGTTAAAAAATATAAATACAGAAATTATTTTTATGTAATTTATAAACCTTTCAGGCTTTTTTCGGCCTTTATATAATTTGACCTTGTTTATGGAATAGACACTTAAAATAGATGCTAAAATATCGGATACTTTATTCAGATTTTTACAATTGTTTTTACTACAGGACTTGGAGCATTTCAAAGGAGTATGTTTCCAAAGAGCTATTTCTTCCAAGCGTATTTTTTCTGGGGGTAATTTTCCATGGGTATTTTTTCTGGTTTTTTTTTCCGGAGTATTTTTTCCAGGGGGTTCCAGGATGTCTCCTAACTTGGATTTTTCTTCCTAAGCAACCCCTGGCAGGTGCTCTGAAAAAAGCCCCACAAAAAAAGCTGATGAAAAAAAAGCTGATGGAAAAAATGCCGATGGAAAAAAAGCCGCGGAAAAAAAGCCCCGGAAAAAAAAGCTGATGGAAAAAAAGGCCGATGAAAAAAGCCGTGGAAAAAAAGCCGCGGAAAAAAAGGCCGATAGAATAAAAATCGAGAAAATCTGGTTGAAAATTTACAAAAATACTACCTAAATGCACTTAACGCGTGTATTGATCATTTATTAGCTGCATGTTGCTCGATCAAGGTCACCTTTGGAATCCCGAAAGGAAAAGAAGTCACAAGTTTTCTCCCAGATTCCTTAACTGAGGAGGAGGTGGTGTGGTCGGGGAAAGGGTCGTCCTCAGTTTGGTCGTGTGTCTAAATTATTAACTTTTTTTTGCGGTGCATGGGGGAGGGTGGCGGGAAAGGGATACGATCCAAAAATAGTATTAAAATAACTCTAAAAACAAAAAAAGGTAAAGGAGTTCGGAAATAAAAGTATGATTTCTGGATTTTCTTTTAGTTGTCCAAGTTACGGATTTAAGGCAAATTTATGATTTCCTGATTATTCCCCCCACCCCCTCCCCTCCTATCTATGGCGGAAACTCGTCATTTCATGATTTATCCTTTAACGATCGAAGGTCACCCGACCAAAGTGAGGACAACCCTTTCCCTCACAACCTCCCCAATTAAGGAATTTGGCAGGAAACTTGTGATTTGTTTTCCTTTCGGGATTCCAAAGGTGACCTTGATCAAGCAACATGCAGCTAATGAATGATTAATACACACGTGAAGTGCATTTAGGTAGTATTTTTGTAAATTTTCTGCCAGATTTTTTCGCGATTTTTTTTTATTCCATCGATCTTTTTTCCGGGGCTTTTTTTTCCACGGCTTTTTTTTCCATCGGTCTTTTTTTCCATCAGCTTTTTTTTCCACCGCTTTTTTTTCTGGGGCTTTTTTTTCAATCGGCTTTTTTTATCATCTTTTTTTTTCGGGAATTTTTTCCCGCGGCCTTTTTTTTCCATCAGCTTATTTTTCCAGGTTTTTTCCGTGGCTTTTTTTCCAGGCTTTTTTTCTGCGGCTTTTTTTTTCCGAGGCTTTTTTTTTCCGGTCACCGCACGCGTGATGGACCATACCATCCAATTACAATAAAAAGGTAGCGAAAAAGCCAACAAATTAATTGAACAAAATCCGGATTCGCCATTTAGGCCAAAAAAAAATAGGAGCTCGTAGCCCCATACTCACAGCTGCGTAGGTACACGAATAAAAACGGATAAGAGTTTACTTTAATACTTGAATGCAACAAACTATAATATTGAACCAATTCCAGGGAACCAGGAGGGTGGGCGGAAAAAAGGTCCGGGGAAAAAAGGTCCGAGGAAAAAAGGTCCGCGTAAAAAAGTCCGAGGAAAAAAGGACCGCGGAAAAAAGGTCCGAGAAAAAATGTCTGGGAAAAAAAGGTCCGTTAAAAAGGTCCGCGAAAAAATAGCCCACGAAAAAAAGGTCCGGGAAAAAAGGTCCGAGGAAAAAAGGTCCGTGGAAAAAAGGTCCGAGGAAAAAAGGTCCGAAGAAACGTTAAATAGTACGACTTGAGCACTGAAAAATGTTGGCTTATAACTTCTAAATTGTTCATTAAATTCAAGGTTAATGAAAAATATTTATCAGACCGAAATAAACTAGCCCTACAAAGGCTAATGTCGTAAAATTTATTTTTTTAATGAGATTATTGTTGCGCATTACGTCTCAATTCTCTGCCTATACCTTGTACATGGGTTGGTCTAATACGAAAAAAAGCCTAGTCAGGAGACATTAACTCCAACCGGGTAACAAAATTTTGGACGCAACCTGGCTTCTCAAAGGAGTGATATGAAATTAAAATATTTAACAGAAACTTTAACAGAAACCAGAGCTGAGCGCATTTTCACAATGGCGAGGGCGAGGGTAAATACACATGCGCCAAATAATCGGCCACACAAACATTGCTTCTCAAATTATGCCATGTGTTCCTTCATCTCCCCCCCCCTCCCCAACGAGACAATCCAGTTTAAATCGCGTTGGTCTACGTTAATTAATAAGGGCATTATTAAATTGTATAGTCAGGGTATTCTTTTATGTTCACACATATGCATATATATATATATATATAGGCCTATATATTTAAAGACAGCTGTTATCAGTGCCTACGTCGTGCTATTTAACTTTCCTCGGACCTTTTTTCCACGGATCTTTTTTCCGCAGACGTTTTTTCCGTGGACGTTTTTTATGCGGACCCTTTTTCCTCGGACCTTTTTTCCACGGACCTTTGTTCCCCATATCTTTTTTCCCCGGACCTTTTTTCCGGACTTTTTCTCTACGGACCTTTTTGCCCCGGACCTTTTTACGCAGACCTTTTTTCCCCAGACCTTTATTCCCCGAACCTTTTCTCCCCGGACCTTTTTTCTTCGGACCTTTTTTCCTACATTCACTAGGAGACATGCCAGCTGCCTCCTTGCACAGTAGCACACATAAGCATGTACTTCACTATACAAATCAAACAAACAAAACGGGTTAGAAATTTCCCACACAAAAAAATACACAAAAAACATTACACGCACATGAAACAGAACGGAAACCGAAACCCACAATCATACACAAAACAGACGCCATAAACAGCATAACGCCTACAAAACTGAAAGATGAAAAATACATACGTACACATACGAACACATAATTACTCACACGAACTAGAACAAAAACATCTAACACAAACACAGGCAAAAAAAACTGCCTTAACTAGGAGCCTGCTTGTTTCACAAATTATAAATGCCCACAAAATACGCGTAAAGCCACTCTCACGAAACACACTTAAAATATAAAACAACAAACACAGACGAATATTAAAAACAATCTGTATAATATACAAATTAAGCATACACAAACATACTAGCGCGCACAAACATTACTTATTCCAAACACAAACTGCGTTCACTTTCTGACATAACCACTGAGTAAAAACAGTCCTTGCTAACTGTAATTGGAGTTCAAATCAAAGTTCGTTACGTTCGAGTAAACTCTAATCCGGTTATAGTCGTGTACCTTCACAGATGTGAGTATGGGGTTACGAGCTCTAATGCTTTTTTCTCAACCGCGAAGTCATTTTTTGTTCTGTTAATCTAATCTATTCTCACTTTTGCATGGTAAGTGTCGTAAACAAAATCTGTTGTTCATTGTTGTATTAATTTTTGGTTCTGGCTCTGTAAAGTAAAAACACCAACAAAATACAGTACCTCTGTCCTATTGGTAACTTTGAATTTACTCTTTCCATACTCCCAAAAAGGGCAAAAGACACGGCCTACGATTAACTTATAGCGATCTGCAAAATTTATGCACCTCATGGAAGAATTTTTTTTATGGAAATTAGCTATTCACTAGTCACAGTAATTTGGCAAATATCAACGTTATTAGAACCTTTTTTTTCAACAAGAAACCATTAAGCTGCGACTTGTATGTTGTCAGGAGACCAAAGTCCCAATCAATTCGAAGTTTCTGCATTTTCTGTCATTTTTCTGTTCATTTTGTTATTTTTCTTGAGCTGTTTGAAAACGGTCAAATTGCCTTAACTATCAAAGACAGACTTGTTTAGTGGTTGCCACGCTCAAACATATTTTATCTAAAAAAGACAGACGTTAATGTTATCGCTGAATCTTGGCGGACGACAGACTAGCGTGTGTCTTAATACCATGATATAACCCAAAAAAAAGTTGGCGTTTAGTGAAAGCTGCTTGTGCTACAATATTTGCTACAAACGTGTAGCTATGATTCCGGATTCGGTATTTTAACTAGGCCTTTCATATAAATAATACTCTTTGTGGCGTTGAAACTTTTTTCTTTTGTAGTGTGAACAAACCATCGTATATCGAAAAAAAAACGTAATATAGGTTTTTTTTCCCGATAACAAGAGTCGATAAATGTTTCGTGTTTATTTTAGAGTCGAAAATTTTTTACTTTCTCCTGCTTGTATTTTTTAAACCGCATCAGGAAAAATTGAACATTGGACCTTGACTGCACTGGCTCCTGTTCAATAGGGGAAAAGGGGAGAAGGGGGGGGAGCTACATTTTTGTAAGAAAGAGAACTCCTCCCTACTAAATTGCTTGGTCGGTTGTTAAACTGAGCCTAGTCGGTTGGATTCAACCAACTAGCTACTGAAGAAATTTTAGACTTGCCAAATCTTGTTTTTTTTTCTACATTCCTTTTCTTGTATGTTACTCAAAAAGAGTTTGTTGGAACACTATTTTCTTTCACTCAATAACAAGATACTACTCCCATATTGGAAACGTTCCGACTTTACTCTTTTTCATGGGCGGTCGGCTTCTAAAGTAATATTTTCTTATTCGTGGCTAATCCGTAATCTGCATCGTATCCATACTATAAACAGGAAAATAAAAATAAAAAAAGTCTCAAACTGCACAACGAGCTTTGTGAAGAAGCCCCGGGGCCCCAAGCAAAGCGGTCGAGATCAACTCAGTGCATGGGCAAATAAAACAGAACGATGGTTTTGGAATTGAGTACATTAAAAAAAAAGTTGCTACAAGTTATTGCGCCAAATTAACGGCTAACTAGCTGCACTTATTTGCAGGGGCTATCGGGTCGGTAAATCAAGTGGTAGTCATCTCTGCGCCGACTGTTAACCTGTTGATAAGGAATGAACTCGTCCCTCTTAATCACCAAAAACTAAAGGTCGGGGGGGATATTTGTAGAAAGGAGCACCTCTCTCGACTAATAATTTCAATCTTTTGTTATTGTACCGGACTTCTATTCCTGCTTAAAAAAATCATGGTCATCTTGACAAAATTAGGTTACGCATATAAAAATAGTGGGGAATACTTACTTTTATTCTGAAAAATTGCACACTAAAGTCAGTTGAAAGTGGAAAATACTCTTAATTGTCAGAGTTATAATTTTACTTCAGAAAAGTTGGAGGAGCAAGCAGTTCCCTCTTAACTCCCCTTCACTTCGGCCCTACGTCTGGCTTAAAAGCCAGTGTGTAAATAGCATGCACACAATTTTGTTCCAAAAAAATGTGCCGATTCATCATGTTAACCTTACAAAATCAAGAAGTCTTATTCAATTTCTTTGTCCATTTTTACTAAAAATTATACACCGTGAAGTTTTGTTAATGTTAGATAGTTTTTGCAGTTATTTTTAACGCTGTTTACCAAAAAAAGCGAGCTACGCTGGCTGGCGGCTATCCCATTTCAGTATTAGTATGGGTGGGCTTCCCCACACGCTTTATCTTAAATTGGTACCTCTACGTCCCTGGTGGCACTATTATCGATTGAAAATCGCACGAAAATACCATGGCGGTAGGAATATTGCTAACTTTACAGCTTGCGCCCAGGTGCATGAAAACTTACCAAGTTTGTACTCAATAATTAAGAAGGCGTGTGATTGTTTGTTTCTGTTGAGGCTAATTTAAGTGAACCGATCTACTACCATTTTAACGTATAAACGCAAACACGTTTCTAAACACAACTCACATTTAATGCAAGGCAAACGGCTTACAAAATTCATAAAAACATTTCAAAATAAACGGTCCAAAATGGTGATGTTGTTCCTGGCCTAGCGCCAGTCGAAGTGAGGATTTTGGCAGCCCTCACGGCTGTTACAAATCTCGGTAACCAAGGGAACTACTCTTCAGCATCTTCTGTTACCGAGTTGCACACCATCCACCATATCCGGGCTAACCGGTTGTCACCAGTCCCAAGTTTGCACACAACAAAAACACCAGGAACTGGGAATTCCAACACATGGTCATTAGCCCTGTTGTCACACAAACTGTCACACAAATACCTTAATGGCGACGGCCAATTTGGTACGTCTTAACAAATCCCCTTCTGAAAACAGGGCTATTATCTGCAACGAGAAACACACATTAAATTTGACAAAAAGTTGTGTCTGACTCCCGACTGTGGTTTTGTCAGTATGTCAGAAGGGTTCATCTTCGTCGGCACATATTCAATGTTGACACTTTTGTCTTCAATTTTCTCGCGCACATGGTGATAGATGATATCTATATGTTTGGTGCGACCCTTCTCTACGTAGCTAACGGCGTGAGACCGCGCACTCTGTGAGTCGGTGCACAAGGTAACTGGCTTCTTGTCTTCAAGACCAATTATGCCAGTTTCCAACAAAAGTTCACGCGTCCAAAGGCACTCTTGGACACCTTGCGAAATGGCTTTATATTCGCTTTCCATGGTGGAAAGCGAAACGGTTCTTTGCAGGTTGGACCTCCATAAGAAGGGAACATTTCCATACGTTGCTAGAACTCCTGTGGTAGACCTCCTTGTGGCAGGGTCGCTTGCATGGCTCGCATCTGTGAAAATTTTCAGGCCTGTATGGTCAGGACGCATCACGAGGCTCTGGTCTTTCGTACCTTGGAGGTAACGAAGAATCCTCTTGCCAGCCAACCAGTCTTCTCGCGTGGGAGCAGACGCACGCTGAGCGAGGTTATTCACAGCATACGCTATGTCAGGTCGTGTGCCGTTCGCTATATATGAAAGCGAACCCACTAATTCCCTTAGTGGTATTTTGTTTGGGCATTCAGTGCCCTCGTTTGTTTGTTGACCTGCAGTAACGATTGGGGTCGTGACAGGAACACAATCTTGCATGCCAAACTTAGCCAGAATCTTGTTTATGTACGTGGTTTGGTTAAGCAGCATTGCCCCATCAGACGTTTTTGAAAACTTGATCCCAAGCATAAAGTTTATAGAGCCTAAAGGCCTTATGTCAAAACTTGAAGTTAAAATCTTCTTAGCTAGCTGCCGCATCTTGTGACTTGATGTGATTGCAGCTACGTCGTCGACATAAACGATGAAAATTATAAGTTCTTTTCCTTGACGTACGTGGAAAACGCAGGCGTCTGAACGACAACGTTTCATGCCGTGCTTAATCATATGTTCGGCGAAACGAATACTCCATCGTCGTCCGGATTGTTTGAGCCCGAAGAGACTGCGTATTATTTTGCAAACTTTGTCTTCATGTCCAGGCTCTTTAAAACCTTCTGGCTGGGCCATATAAATTTCTTCTCCGTCTCCCAATTAGCCGTTCAAGTATGCAGATTTAACGTCGAATTGGTCCACGAAATAATTGTTCTGGACTGCTACAGCTAAGAGCAGGCGTACGGTAGGTAGTCCCGCGGTTGGTGAGTAAGTTTCGTAATATTCAGTACCATATTTTTGGTCAAATCCTTGGGCTACTAGCCTTGCTTTATAGCGTTCCACTTCGCCTGTCTCCGTCTTTTTAATTTTCAGTACCCACTTGCTTCCTATAGTGCGGGCACCTGGAGGGAGGTCGACGAGTTCCCAAGTCCCGTTTGCTATAAGCGAACCATATTCATCATTCATAGCAATACGCCATTGATTCGCATCTGGGCTGGACATGGCTTCTTTCACATTTTTCGGTTCGTTCGGGATAGCACACAATGCGAGAATATAGTCTTCATCTTCTTCAGTGGGCTCTTGCTGAGGAACGTCGGCAACAGCTGCATTACTGTGAATCTCCCCTCTGACGAAGTTCCGTAGCTTAATTCAGGTATGGTTACGCCTTCACGTCTAGCTCTGGCTCTTGTAATTCTTGCTTCTGGTACTTGAGCAGGTGTAGGTACTGGCCGTTCCATCGGAGTGTGCTGCCTTGGGGTCTGCTGTACAGTCAGTGGAGTCCTAGGCCTATGTCCAGTCACTGGAGTTTGGGGCCGATGGACTTGAATGGGGGTCGCTGCTGAACTTCCTGGAGCTTCATTGCCTGGGCTTGCATTGAGTGGTGCGACCTGACCAGCCTCATCCTCTACAGACGTTGGATTGTAGGAAAGATCAACAATGATCGAGTCTAAATCAATACCGCATTTTTCTACATTGTTTTTGAACAGTCTTGATGCACCTAGCACTTCCTCTTGAAAATCAACGTTTCTGCTTACTATTACCTTGCTGTTATCAATGTCATAGAGTCTGTATGCACGTGATTGTTGGTCATAGCCAAGCATTATACAGGGTACTCCTCTTGCATCGAGTTTTGATCTTTTTAGTGCGGTTTTAAGGCAAAACACAAACAACCGATTGCTTTAAAATATTTTACGGTTGGCTTAACTTTCGTATTTTCCCATATTTGCCTAGGAGTTTTATTACGATTTCTGACATTTGTGCAATGATTACGAATGAATACTGCTGTGTTCACCATTTCTCCCCAAAACTTTGTGGGAAGTTTTGCTTGCACTAACGTTGCCCTAACAAGGTTCATGATTGTCAAGTTGAGCCGTTCCGAAATTCCATTGCTGGACGCTGAGTAGGGTGGTGAAAACTGATGCTTAATGCCATTTTGAAGCATGAATTCGGCCATCTTGGAGTTCTGATACTCTGTCCCATGATCGGACATGAAGGTCTTAATTTTACACCCTGTGGCAGCTTCAGCTTTTAATTTATATTCAACGAATTTATCAAAAACTTGATCTTTTGATTTCATGAACGCTACTTGCACAAAACGACTTCTACAATCAATGAATGTAACGAAGTAACGGGAACCTGCCATTGTTGGCGTCGGAAAGGGACCGACTACGTCAGAGTACACTAAACTAAGCCTTTCAACAATAGGATTGGATGCAACAGTCTTAAATGGCTTTGTTTTGCTATTTCCTTGGAGACAAGCAGAACATGCGTTATTTTTTGGCTTAATGGCTGATTGCCTAGAAAAACCTCTTAGTGCTCTTGACTTTGCAATCTTTTTCAAGGTGAGTGGGGAG
>JAHWFP010046555.1:8964-21171 GCA_023313725.1 Lithobius niger | reverse complement strand
AACTTAGCTAAGCTATACACACTTCGCGGGTTGGTTCTTGACGAACTAGTGCTGACTGTACAATTGTCTGTGGCGTGGCGCGTGGAGTCCCTCTCCCGTCGGGTGACGTAATCGGCGTCGGGACAAACCGATTCACAGCGTTGCAAAGAAAGTAACCTATCTGGCTTTTTGTGACTCGTGTCTGTCGTGAGGGGAGCACGATTTGGGATTCGTGTTCTTACGGCTCTCTCTCCGTAGCCCCGTGTGCTTTGTGGTGACGACATACAGGTCTCACGGTTTGTGACTTGTGGTCTGATTCGTGAAAAAGCGGAAAATACGGAAGTTGCTTGGTGGCATGCCAGTTTGGTGAACTCTGGGTTAACGTCTCAGTTTCGTTCGGTTTTGTAGGTAGGGCATCTTATTCTATTTTTGTGATTTTGTGTGTGTGTTTTGTGTTTCGCTCCAGAATGTGTTGATAAATAGAAAAGCGTATGGCATGTGACTAGATTAGGCGTAACATAGTTAGGCCTAAATCCGTGTTTTTTTTTGTTTTGTTTTTTTTAACAAAACGGAGGCTCCCAACGCCCCCTTTCTTTTGTTAGAGCGTCGTAATAAATCGAGATAGGCCTAAACAAATTTGAAAATCGAAATAAATTGTTTATAAATAATAACGGCCCAGAACAAATCGTTACTACGTAAAGAATGAAATAATTAAGTATTAAGAAACCCGGAAATCCTAAGCTCCACCAGCTTGGCTACCAATGAAAAAGGTGAAGGATGGATGGACAAAGTCGTTGCTTTAGTCTTCCCAAGCCGTTTCGGCTGTACAGAAGGCTAAAAATGGTTTAAAATGATTATCCCCAAATAGCAGAGGCGTGGACACTCCATTAGTCGTGGAGGCGTGTCGGTTTTTTTAATTTTAAAAATCGGCTACGTTTCTATCCTCGTAAGTCGTGACTTAAAGTGGCACTATCACTGATTGAAAGTCGGCAGAATCTGGCAACATCTAGCGTATTTTGTACTATCTAGCACTTGCTTGCACCAAGCGAAAGAAGGTACAACAGCATTTCTTTTAACGAAACAAACAAGCCACGAGCCTCCTTAAATATTGAGTGAAAATTTGGTACGTCCTCGTGCACCTGGGAACCACTGTAAAGATTTAACAATATCACCGCTGCTGAATGGTGCCATGGTATTTTCGTTTGCTCTTCAATCGGTCATAGTGCCACTTTAATGGGCGACTCACTCAGTGGTGAACAAAGTAAAAGGTTTTTTCTGGAAAGTGTAGGTTAATTTCATTCAGTGTCCATGCGTGCATCGGCGCGCTAGTTCTGAAGTGAAGAGGGTAGCCTACTGATTTCAAACATTGACGACGGTGTCTGCGTCATTCCACGTTAAACAGGCTGAAACAATTTTTAAATTTTTCATCCCAGCTGAAAGAAAGAAAGTCATCTATACGGCACATTGTCAAATTTCAAGATGACAGCCAGTCGGCATAATTCATACTGCCCATTTCGTGCGTGAATGCGAGAGGAACGACTGGCAGCCATCTTGATATTTGACAGTCTGCCAGTTGGACATGTTTTGATTCATACTCGAAATAGAAAGTATAAATCAAGATGGCCGTCTGACCACTATCTTCATAGTTGACGATCTGCCAGTTGGCCATCTTTCATTCATTCTCATTTCGAGTATGGATGCTCCGACTGGCCAGTATCTTGAGTGTTGACAACCTGCCAGTCGGCCACTTTTCATTCACACTTGCTATTTCGAGTATGAATTAAAGATAACCGACTGGATGCTACCTTGATATTTGACAATCTGCCAGTCGGCCATTGTCTGATTCATTCTGATTTCGAGTACGGATCAAAGATTGTAGAATGGTCACTGTCTTGACATTTGCTACAATCCGTTACTCGGCCATTTTTCATTCAAACCTTCTGCTTCGAGTATAAATCAAAGATTCTAGCTATTTGGTATACCTAGGTGGTTGCATCAAAGATAACTAGCTACTAGCTATCTCTGATTCATTCTTATTTCGAGTATGGATCAGATACTGGTCATTATCATGAAATCTGACAATCTGCCATGCGACCGCTTTCTATTTCAAATATGAATCAAAGATGGCAAACTGACCGCCATCTTGAATATTTTGTTAAGTCTGCCATCTTTGATTCACCTTTTGGCAGAAATGACAAATTACACATTTTTTCTCAGTTTTCTTTTCGAATGTCACTAATGTCGAATGATGTCGAATGTCGATTGTCACTAATGTCGAATGATAATAATAGGAACTGAAGCATAAATGAGATTAGTTTGCCTACCCTGTTTCAAGGGCTAAGAGAGAAAGAGAGTTTTATTTCTAGTTTCCCAACTGCTCGTCATACACGCCATTGTCTCATAATTATGGGATTCGAGTTTCGGTTTACGCTCACGCTGTGGCGCCACCAACAATTGGTTAATTTTTTTAATATTTGTAAATAACAAGGCACATAAACTCTCCTTGAAACTAAGTGTGCACTTCCACTGTTTACGTGAGGTGCATTTGAATAAACAGTCAGCGAAGTGCGTTTGTCAGCTAGTGTTGGAATGTTGCCCATAGAAGTGCAATGAGGCGAAGCAAAGTGGGTTCGACCTATATACGAATGAAGGTTAATTTAACTCGGATACGATCCACTGCATTCTAGGTATTGTTGCGAGTTTAATCCCGGATTTCGACGTTGAAATTTTACCACCCCAACAAGGCCACAACTGACGTCATTGTGAAATCTCCCAAGACCGAAGTCCACCTGACGTCAATTTGTAATATGCCATTGTCGAAATTTAATAGTCAATTGTTAGACGATAATCGATCTGATCAATTATTGTAACAAAACATAACACTGATTTGTCTGTACGTAATTCAATCAATTCTAACGCTCGAGCTCGCTTGATCATCCGCCGGGTGCTCCTAACAATTAGCTATTAACCTAAGATTCCATTCCGGCTCCAACTCTCCAACTCCCCGCATCAAAAGGTAATTTCGGCCCTAACCTTAGAAATTTTCCCCAATTTCCCCCGTCCCCAACTTAAACTCAAACTAGACCCATCCTGTTGTCAGTTCATGACTGCAACCCCGTTACAACTTAATTCAGCTGTTATCAACTTAACCAAATTTTCCCGAAACTTGCAAATCTAAATTTCCCCAAGTTAGCCTAATGCCGTTGACGTTCCATTTAAGGCCTTAAGCCTAGGTTAGTGTCGCCCAAGAATTTCAGGCGAGCCCGAGCACTCCATCGCTCTATGTTAAATTAAAACCAACACCAAATCTGAACCACGACTACTAGCCTTAATCCATCCGCTTAAGTAAATTTGGAATTCCTGCAACCCCTAGACTACCACCACGGCACGTTTTAGAGCTTGTCCCTAAACTGTTAGGCCCTTTAACCCTACAGTATGTCCACCCCGTTCTGAGTATAATATAGGTTGTATACCGGTTAAAGATGCGCTCAATACGAGATATCAGAAATTCTGCAAAGCGAAAATCTGACCCTTTCTCTACACTTTTGACAAACAACAGAAATAATTGAAATTAGTTTGCACGCAACATTTTTCGTCATAAAAAAAACCGAAATTTCGAATTTTTTTGTGCCACGACACGGCAATGTATGGAGTTATCACGCAAAATTTCTATGACTGGTTAACTGGCTGAGCGCGCGAGTACTCTCTACTGAATTTGCAAGTTGTGTATGTTTGTCTGTTTGGGAAACGATTAAGTTCGAAATTTTGTTCTGATTACCGAGTTCGAAGATGAAATTACTACCTCAAATATATTTGGAGAAATTCGGGATTTCCGATGCCAATGTTTAGCATGTAAGCCAATATTTAGAAGCTATACCTGTAAGGCTAGTGGTTCCAAGCATTACACAAATACACAGAGCCATTTTCCGTAATATACCATTGTAAAAGTTCTTTCAGTCTGAAGAATGTAGATAACAATTACACATGGTAAAATTAAACACTATTACTGCCAATTTCACAAGTCTTGAAACAACGTGGAGACAACATTTTATCATTTCTAGAGGAAATCTTTCGCGTGGGAGCCGACCTACCCAGAATCGCTCGTAAAGATCAGTGTTGGAATCGTTCACTTGCTTTGGTGGGAGGGATGCATACAACTTTTTTTACACGGACCTTCCAGATCCCAATCGCAATTGCTGCGGCTAATTACATAACACTTGAAGCCCGCACGCAAAAACTTGTCCGGGCAACCGAAATCTGGTCGTCCAAAAACGTGATCTGAATCACGCCTGAGATCCAAAAGCCTCGGATCCGATCCTTCCCTGTAAAAAAAAGTTATTTGCGGGCGGGATTATGGAGCCAAGGAACCTTGGATTGTATACAGCTTTGGTAGAGTCGGTTCACTCTCCTGGTACTAGCCATATCGTTAATTCGCTTCACTGACTTCATTGGCGTCGATACATGCTTCATGTAATTTCTTTGATTACAAGAGCATCACAAAATCGATGTACTGATTATTCGGTTATGTCCCGTTTCGCCAACTCCAGTTTCGCCAAAAAGAAAGCAGATTAACAGCTTTTGCCTCAGGGGCCAGTCCCGTTCCAAATATCGATCACGAAATTTTAGACACACGAAATATTTAAACACGAACATTTATAACATGATAATGGTCAGACATTTATAGATTAACACCCGTTTTGCAGAATCCCACTTTGCAAAATAATTTGTTTCAAATTACGTGGATCGCTCGCGCTACCGCGCTCGCTGCGCCTGAACACATAACATCAGAAACCACATCTAATAAAAAAAATTACTAACAATTGCCTCTTTAACTTGAACAGGGAACGTGTCTGAATATTGTAAAAAAAATTCCAACATATGGTTCGATGGCGAAATATTTTCGAATCCTGGCCTATGAACCGGATTTTGAGGTCAGTGGTGTGTGACGTTGTCCAAGATGGTGGACAATGTTGTTGTGTTGCCCATTGGTGCTGTGTTTTTGGGTTGTTTTTGTAAGCCTTGTTGTAAGTACCTTAGTTTGTTGGTGTGCTGAGGGTCTATGGTATTGGCACGTGTTGTTTATGGCTCTGTTTTTATGTATTAGGTGACCACGACAAGAACATACTTGTCGAAAATTAAATATTGCGTTTTGTGACACTGTGGTTTCACGCATCAGGCGCGTGTATTCTTTTGCGTGTGATATGCGTTCGTGCGCGTGTCTACTCCTCTTGAACCAAGGCACCTACAAAGACGGAAGTAGGACCAAATGAAAGGAAATTAAATTGCGTAACCGTTAGGCCTATTTTGGTCGCTGTAACTTGATTTTATGAACCTCGTGACGTTTGTTCATGCAAAGTTTATTATGCCTGAACTAACCTTTCCTGATAGAACTATGTCGTCGTGATCTGACGGATGTGATGGACGAACTTTGAGCAATAATTGCAATTAGTTTGCGTCGAACTAATCATTACATCGATACTGTGATGTTCTTGGAATCAAAGACATTACATGAAGCATGGATCGACACCAATGGAGTGAGCCTAGCGAACGATATAGCTAGTACGTTTTTAATGATATTAGATAGCATTTTTTTAGATTTTAGATAACATTCAGTAAAGATTTTGCGACCAAATGGTTCATAATTGTTCTTTTTTTAACTAGTGCTAGTTGAAATAAACCCTGCTTCGAGGAAGCAGCGTCGGCTCGGCTCTGTTTTGTTTTGGTTTAGGAACAATGGTGGCACCATGGTAATCTCACCCTTTTACACTCTCCGACCGGAGCTCTGGTACTGTAGCAGCCCCGACACGTTGCATTAATCGGACCGACCCGATAGTAAAAGGTCCCTAATAGAGCCGATAAGGTTATCCAACAAGCCCACAGGGCAATTGAGGTTTGCGACTCAAGGATCTAAACTTGGTCTAGCCAGCCGGAACGAGACAGGATTTCAAGATAGAGAAATTTTACGTAAAAAACGCCACTTTCAAACAAACGTGTGTATGTGTCGTGGTATTTGGATTACTTGGGTGCTTTATATCAAAGGGGGGATGCCACCAAATGATAGTCCTTACTTTCAACAAGCGAAGGAACACGCAAGTAAATTTCTTTTTACACGGCAAACGAGCCACGTGACTCCTTAATTATTGAGTGTAAAGTTGGTGTGTCCGCATCCAGGAATTTTCTTAGGAGGGAGCAGAAAAAAAAAATGGGTCGAAAAGCTGACACATTTTTACCAGCATCAGTGACTTTTCATGCTTTTAAGGGCGGGCGGGCGGGGGGGGGCCAGTCGAGGAAAGCAACACTGGCTCAGAGAACGAATTTGGGGTTGATTTGAGCATTGTAATATAAACCAACGTCATCCACCTTGACGCGAAAAAGAGGGGCCTTCGGATGTCAGTAGAAAAAAATCGAAGTGTTTGCAATTGCTTTGTTTTACTGTTAATTTCGGGTCTTGGGAGGGGAAAGTGCCCCCCTTTTGCCCCTCCCAATCTCTCTCTAGGTGCGCCACTGGTCCACGTGCGCCAGGGAGCAAGCGGTGAAGTTAAGCCTAACGACAGTACGGACGCTAATTCCCAGCTATTGACCGCCTTGAAACGCAGATTTCGAACTGGTAGATGGACGCCAACTAGCGACAGTGGCATCGTTAACCTTGACCGATTGCTCCCTGTTGCACGTGGATGCACCAACTTTACACCCAATAATTAAGGAGGCACGTGGCTTGTTCGTTGCCTAGGCGCAGTTGGTGAATAGGGCACCTTTAATTCCTTAACAATTTCAAAGTGGCACTGTTACCTATAGAGCACTGACGTTTGCCGCCATATTGGCACCAGTATGGGTTTTGGAGGGCATAACTACAAGGTGCACTACATAAAAATGGAGGGAAAAACAACGGAAGAGCGGATTTCTCAGGCCTAAAATAACGTTGTTTTCGCCAACAACAAAAATCGCGCGTTTTAGGTCTAAGAAATCACTCTTCACAGCATCGGCTCCAGTATGACGCCCTTCTGTTTCTCTCTGCAGTGCCCCTTGCAGCTAACCCATTAAGGCTCCAGCATAGAGTTATATACAATAATACTACGTCGTGTCACTGCTCTGTTGAAAGTCGGCAAAGTCTGGCAACATCTAGCGCTATCTAGCACTATCTAGCACTTGCTAGCATCAAGCGACGGATTGCACAACGCCATTTCTTTTCACGAAACAAACAGGCTACGACCTCCATAATTATGGAGTAAAATTTCGGTACGTCCTCGTGCACTTAGGAGCATCCTGTAAAGGTTGCCTATATCACTGCCGCCAGATAGCGCCACAGCATTTTCAATAGGTGATAGTGCCACTTTAAATATTACGGGCCCGGCTAACATATGCTGCTATTGATGGTTTAACTAAACGCCAGTAACAACTTTGACGGAACCTTAATATAATAGCCACACAAGAGGTTTCTGAAGAGGTCCTGCTCCACGACATGAATACCATAATGAATTTCCGGTTTCACACCATGGAATTATATAGTTCACACTACTTGTATACCATCGCAGTTCCACGTTCACACAGACTAGTCAAAATATAAAATAACTAGGTCCGCCACCATTACATGCTGAAAATAAAGGGCTAAATACTGGATATGAGTTGGTAATAACAATGTACTCGTATAGGAAATCACCTATGGCGAATCCGATGATGGTTTCCAAACTGACCTTGGAGGTCCAACGTGTCAGTATGGTTCAGCGGTAGGACCTCGGTCTTTGATTTCAAAGGCCGTGGGTTCGATTCCCCGCTCAAGCAGTCTGACATATAAGTCCAAAAGGGAACGTAAATAGGTTTGCATCTGTATTTATTTAATGACTTTCAACGTGAGACACGTTATCAATAAAGACGCGCAACGCGAGTTCCATTGATGATAATGGCGCGTAAGCGTAAAATTTAATGATGCTCAATTGTTCTACGATAAGGCTTCTGGGTGGTTTCATCCCTTTCATTATATGTATATGCAGTGACACGACGTAGTATTATTGTATATAACCCTATGGTGGGGTTAGCTGCAAGGTGCACTGGTGGGGGAAAAGAAGAGCGTCTTACTGAAGCCAATGCTATTAAACTGGATTTCTTAGGCCTAAAACGCGCGATTTTTGTCGATTTGTTGGCAGTTGCTGACATTTTTCAGCAGGTGGAATCTTTATTTTCCTATTACAACCTAAGCAGCATAAGGGATTGGAGAAAACAACGATTTTTTAAGCCTATGAAATCCTCTCTCAAAGCACTGCCTTGACTAGAAGTGCCGTTGTTTAACCCACCATTTCAATCTAGTGCCCCTTGCAGGTATTTCTCTTGTAGCCAATATGACGTCACTTGACGTTGCTCTATAGAGTCTGTATCCAATCTATGCGACGCGCGAGCGACGGACGCCAAGCCCCTGTGGGTGTGGTTGGCCAGTTGCACCTACATTGTTGAACCCTCCTTTTCCTCTCTCCCCCCACTCCGTTCCTCCTTCTTCCTCCCTCTCTTCCTTTTTTCATTCCCTCCCTCCCTCCTACCCCTCTCTCCCCCCTCTCTCCCCCCTTTTCATTTCTGTACTGAAGCCTCCATAATTTCTTTCCCGGATCGTTTCATTTTGGGGCGTCGGACGAACGTCTAACTGGAAAATCGTCTAATGGGATAATTGTCTAATATCTGCAAAATAAAAAAAATGTGGAAAATCGTCTAAAACAGAATATCGTATAATGGAAAATCATCTAAACGGACTATCGTATAATGGATAATTGTATAATGGATAAACGTCTAACTGGATAAACGTCTAACTGCGTCATCTGATGTTGTTCCATTATACGAATTTCCTGTTAGACAGTGTTCCATTATACGAATTTCCTGTTAGACGATTTTCCATTATACGAATTTCCTGTTCGACGATTTTCCATTATACGAATTTTCTGTTAGACGATTTTCCATTATACGAATTTCCTGTTAGACGATTTTCCATTATACGAAATTCCTGTTAAACGATTTTCCATTATACGAATTTCCTGTTAGACGATTTTCCGTTATACTGTTATACGGTGTACGTTCTTCCAATTATGCGATTTTCCAGTTAGACGGTTATCCCTCGCCCCTTTCATTCTTATTCTCAACTACGAAACAATTTTTCGTTGGTCGATAACGCGGTTGCATTTTACTGGTGAACCTGAATTGTTGATCCTCAAAATGGTTGCATTCTTTGATTGTTAGTAAAAACCAAGAATTTATAAACCTCTATGAATTCTTCGTAAAACGCATTACTCAGTGTGAATTCCTTACGCACACCAAAAACGGTTTCTAACAATTTCCGATAGATTTCCTTAATTTCCGGCTCAAAATAAACCCAATTTTCGATATGAAAGAAAGTCCCTCTTCGACTTGCACTTGGTCAGCACACAAACCAGGGACTCACTGCATAAGGACCTACGTTCAAAGAAAAAAAAATATATTTTGGCAACTTCTAGTCAAAGCCTAAAGTACGATAGATGAAAGGGTTGCTGCCAAATTTTGCATTTTGAATTAAAAAATTGTTTGATGTCTACGAATCTAAAAACCTAAAATTATCGGATTCACACATTTGTATGACGCCCCATTAATTTTGTATTTAAACATGCAGTTCTGCTGCCATTTTGGCTAAAAAAAAAAAACTATCAAACATTAAAGGTAAATTAATAAAAGAAATCTATTTATTAATAAAATCAAGGCGCAATATTATTGCAGTTTAACGCGAATATGACCACTGTTGGTAGCATTTTCTTTCAATGATTGAAAACCGTCTCAAAAAATTTACCAAAATACTACAAACATAAAAAGTTATGCTTTTCATGTTATTTCAGCAAACTGTTTACTCTTAATATTTGTGACGTCATTCAGTGCCTTGCTATAGGTGTTTTAGGGACAATTTGGTTTACAACATTGACAGATATTTTGGTTTGCATCACCTGTAGACGTTTCGATGAACAACACCAACAGACGTTTTGGTTTACACAACTTACAGATATTTTGATTTAAACACACACATGCGTTTTGATTTACAACATCTATATTACTTACACGTTTAAATATGAAAATTCTACAAATATTCGGTTGATCTTAGGCGTTCCGTGTGTAGACGCTGTTCTTTATATTGCTTAAATATGTATTATAATACCCAAAGCGTCCTTATAACGGGTTTTAGGGTTAGTGTTGTAACTTGCAACGCCATTTTGATGCGTTGAGTGATCATGGTGTGTTGGGTAATCGATCCAGATTTTCCGTTAAAAAAATAGTGCTTCTCTAGTTTGGTGACGCTGCAACACCTGCAAAATACTACAACTGTCGGCCAGCTAAGGCCGTCAGACGCTCGAGCTCTCACAGCCAATAGAACTATCTCAATGGGCTGCGAGTCGAAATCAAAGAGTGACATCAGTCGGCATTAATTTCGGCGCGTTCCAGCAAAACAATGGCGATCTCCATGTGGTGTTTTGGTGATGCAATAATTAAGTTGTTGTATCGGACGTACGTAACGTATTCTTACCGCAATTCTTGTGTTTAGGTATTGTGTAAATGATCCAAAAGTAAAGCATGCATGTCAAAATGGATGTAATTGCCCTTTAACAGACACAGTCTGCCAGTGAGCAGTCATCTCACAACAATTACACTCTAACAAAAATACGCTTTAACAATTATGCTCCAACAATAATAAATTATCTACTTGGCGGCGACCCACTAGCGTGTGTCTAGATTCGTTCTTCCAATTATGCGATTTTTAAGTTAGACGATTACCACTCGCCCCCATGGAAATTATGCTAGAATTCAAACGCATTCCATTACTTAGGATTATTACGGCTACACGCCCTAATAATCTTGATCGAGTAAGTGAAACAAAGGAGGTCCCGTTAAACGACAATTTGGCATTTTGTGCGGTCCATCTATTTGTCTGTCTGTTAAGTAAATTGCTTCTTCTTTTCCTGGTGCGAGGGGTAATCGTCTAAATGGAAAATCTGATTTTACTTACTCGATGAAGATTATTAGGGTGTTTAGCTGTAATAATCCTAGGTAAAAGACTGCGTTTGAATTCCAGAGTAATTTCCACGCACAAGTTCTCTGTTCTCTTCCAAGAACCTTCTCCCCAAAGATGGCAGCTGCCATTTTATGTAATAGGCTACGTTGG
This sequence comes from Lithobius niger, assembly GCA_023313725.1. Classification (NCBI taxonomy): domain Eukaryota; kingdom Metazoa; phylum Arthropoda; class Chilopoda; order Lithobiomorpha; family Lithobiidae; genus Lithobius; species Lithobius niger. Next base: position 10,034 of record JAHWFP010046555.1, on the reverse strand, counting down.
ACGTTTCGATTACAAAGCGGCGTGATATTTGAGGAATCGTCCACCATGTTGGCTGAACCATATGGAACAACGTAACCAACAGAAATTCTGCTCGCTGAGCAGATCTTCCGGCGTTCTGTAAGCGAAGTGTGATTTTTCTGCAAAATCTATTGAACGGAATGAAATGCTTTATCGTAGACGGAGTAAAGGATAATAAGTTGGGAGGCTACTTGTCTTTGTAAGGTCCTCTGGTCCCAAATTGCGAGGCCACCTTGTCTCGAAATTGGCTATATAGCATATTTAATTCGTGGTTAACATTCCCAGAGATGTTATTTTTTTCTATCGAGGCAGCTTAAAAATGATAGTACCCCATCGCCTAAGATGGAGTGAGTCACTTGTTTAGTGACCAATGACCCCTTGACCCACTCAATATCATTTCAAATGATCAACTGATCCAGTGACCGGATGGACTCAGTAATCCGAATTGACCCATTTTGGTAGTTTCTCACTCATATAGCCGAAGCCACTGTGCCAGAAGGCATGAGGGGCAATTCCGCTAAGGAATTCCAATCGGAAAAAATGATCTTCTGCATACCATAATTGACACGAACCACTAGGCATCACAGGACCCTCCTCTTCCCAAAAATGCCAGGCTCAAACCTGGAACCTCTGGTGCCTCATCAGACCATATTTCCCGCACTGGACTGACTCACTGACTCGAATTGATCCACTGATTCGGACTGACCCCATAAACAGAACGACCAATTTTCCCAGGTTTAATCCATAGACCGACTGAGCCAGTAACCCGGATTGACCTGTTTACCTGAATTAGCGCACTGACCTGGACTAAGCCAGTTACCCGGATTGATCCCATTTACCAGAATCGGCCCACTGACCTAGACTGAGTCAGAGGCCCGGATTGACCCATTTACACGGATTTGACCCACTAAGCCAGTAACCCAGAGGCCCTGGGTAACCCTGTCCTGGATTGATCCACTGATGCGGATTGAGCTATTACTGGCACTATATCATAACATCTAAACCGGAGACCCTGAATAACCTGGTCCTGGATTGATCCACCGATGCTGATT
>JAHWFP010046554.1:10842-37309 GCA_023313725.1 Lithobius niger | reverse complement strand
AGACCTATTTGCATACGAGAGCCAGCCAATAATCGCAGCCGTGGGTTAAAAAATCGATAACCGTTCGATTTTAACCAATAATTTTTTTTATATCACGGTTGGGACGTCAAGCTTACGCTTATTTAATTAAAACGTTTTGTGTTTGTGAAAATTGCTTCAAGAAATACTGCAATACCTTATGTCAAAATGAATGAAGGTCATTCGATTTTAGTTTGTAGAGGGGGAGGTGGGTGTTAGACGGACGATTTCTTTGCCAGGCAGGCAGACTGTAGGCTACGTTCAAGTTTGTGGAAGGAGGGGGTTGGGTGGGAGTTAGACAACGCGTCGTTTTGCAAGGTTTGGCTGGTAAGCTAGCTCGCTCGCTCTGTTCGGAGAGAATAAACTTCGATATGGGAGGAACCAGGGATAGAAGGATGTTGTGCCGACATTCTGGCAAGGTAGGTAATTCTTTTTGTGCGTTTGTAGTTTGAGACGTGTTTTAAATCAGCGGTAATTGCTTAATAGGTGTATCGGTATGAATGAAGTTCATTCTATTTTATGTTGTGGAGGGGGCAGGGAGAGGGGATTTATACGGAGGGAATAAACTTAGTTAAGGGTGAGACATGTGAGCAATAGCAGGGAAAGGATTTCATTTGGGACATCCTGGCAAGTTAAGTAATTCCTTTTGTATGTTTTTATTGCGTTACGGTTTTCGACGCTGTATAATTTTGTTTGTGGTATGTGCGTTCCCGTTGCGTGATCCGGAAGTGTCAAAAGTGTGGGTTATCGGCAAATGTGTGGAGTAAGTTGATAACTCACACTTTTCACTCTGCCGCTCATGGTTAACGGAATTGAACCTACGAAAATGTTGAGTTGGCGTGACTTCACAGCCGTGGTATAAGTAAGATATATCCGTGAGTCTAGTCGATTTACCGGGTATAATTGCTCACGAGCGAGAAACGGCTTGTCCACTATCGAGGGGGTGGAGGACAACATGAGTGGGCGAAGCCCACGAGTTTTTCCCTCCAGCCCCCGGAGGGACGGGTCTTTGGGTTTGGTAGTATGGCGATGGTAGGTTGAAATTGACGTGTGAAGTAAATGATCAAGTTGGACTGGCTTTGCGGATGGAAGTTTTATGGTTCAGTTTACATGATGTTCAGTACAGAATGCTCGCCCTAGTTGACAAAGGCCCCTCCTTCCTAATCTTAATAAGATGGGTGAAAAATTAATGAAAGTTAGGGGGACATGACGTGACTTAAGCTGGGAGGACTGGGGAGAAGAGAAAGTTGGGGGAAATAATTCTAATTAATATTTACCAGAATGTAGCAGGATGATAAACCCAAGGTGGTGACTTCGTGCGCCGCTATTCTCTCGATGTCACATGAAACGAGAACAAATTATTAATAACATTTAAAATACAAAATTTACACTTTCATAACCGAATAAAAGAAACGAAACAATAGCTACAAAAAGACAACCTTAACAATCTTAATAGCGTTTAGCCATAAATGTGGCGACGATGCCATAACCTATATTATAATGTTGCGTTATTGCTCCACCTAGGCTTCGGTCTGTTATTGGTACATATAAGGTACAAAACACCTAGGGTTTGTTAAAACTTAAGACAGCGTTTTAATGCGAACTCAAGCGTGCGGAATTTTTAAGCGTCGGCGCTCAATTTTTTAAGAAATAAAATGTTTTGAGAGGGTCTAGATAATACCGATTAACATTGAAGCCGCGGACAGAATCAAGATAGTAAAATGATCCCATTAGTCTTCACTTTTGAGCCATCACGCCGAGTTCAACGCATCACAAGCAGTAAACCACGGTCGTTTACATTTAAATGTTCTAACACTCAAACTGTTTTGATCAGGTTGGCCAGACAACACTTTCCGTTAAACAAATTCCAATCTTTTGGTAGAAAATATACCCAAACTGATAATTTTTAAGATTAAATTTAACGAAACTTGTGAAAAATCAGCGCTGTTATAAGTCAAAAGTTCGTATTGCAGAAATCGTGAAGCGGTAGACTAAGATAAACCACGTTAGCGTATCCAGATTGGTAACGACTGATCTTTATGACGTAATGCTTAAATAATAGCGATTCACGAATAACAATCAACGCAAGACATCATGTGATTGTTGCCAACTCGAACAAGTTCTGACGTCATCACGTCGATCATGAAGAAGAAAGCGTCCCTTCATCGGCCAGCCTTACTAGCTAGCTGACAAATTCAACCAAAATAATCGTAAGTATATTGGTTTCAAGGTAAAATCTTAACTCAGAAATTTACCATTACTAATGTTAGATGTTTCAGGGAACTATTTAGACAGTTTTTGCAGTGGGATGTTTTATTTTTTTTATGTAATACATTGATAAATGGAAGTGGATTATTTTTGCTTATTGGTGGTTTTGGCCGAGGCAAAATGGCGAGTTTGATTTTGGCCGGGTCCTATCAAAGTGCGTTAGGTACAGTATTGTCAGTTACTAATAATGGTATCAAAAATTCGTATTGCGCAAATTTTAATTTGCTATTAATTTCATCGTAAGAAAATTCGAACATTTTTTTTAATGAAAATTATTCTACAGAGGTGTGCTCCAATAAATCGGTGACAAACTTGTATTTTCTTAATTATTATTAAGCTACAGTTGGCGCAAGTTGCAATTTACGTCCATGTTTTTTTTTTATTAATATTATTGTAGATTCTAAGGGTTACAGTTATTTACAACTGCATTTTTCTAATCTTTGTTTCGTAACAATTATTTCTAATTTCAAGTTCATTTATTGAAATTTAAAACCAATAGGCTATGTATCAAAATTTGTGGCCACGAAAATCTTGTGTGCTTCAGTTTTTTTTTTGTAAGTGTACGCATTTTATTTTACGGGCATTAAATGCGTCATTCAATACATGGATTTTTATGCAAAATTACCTGAATGTAAGTTCTTTTCAGTTATCTGTGTACGCTAATTTGTTGCTGTTTTTCTTAGTCAATAGTTACCCTTGGCCTTAAGCAAAAAAAAGAATGCAAGGTTGGAAATGCACGGTTTGTACGTTATTATAAAAACATAACAGATTCTTGAGGGGGATTTTTTTTTCGGGGGGGCGCGGCCATCTGCTTTGGCCTCTGAGGAGTGAAAATCTAACTGGGGTCGAGTCAACTGACCCTGCAAGCCAATGTAGCTTAGCTAATCAGGACGCAATTCAGCAGAGTTGCGGGATGGGAGAGAGGGGACGGGTTTAGCTAGAACTAAACACAAAAGTCAGTGGTAATATTTAATGGCTTTATAGTCCTATTTTACAGACGAAGCTCGTTAGGATGCAATAATAAACTTGAATCACGCCAAAATTGATTCACAAGTAAAGAAATACCCTAGATTAATTTCCCTGAAAATTCGTAAACAAACATTGCTGCTTATTTTATTTCTACGGCATTTGTTTGATTTCTTGGAACATGAAATGCTTGTTGCTACAGTTTTGCTTTTTTTTTTTTTTTGTAGGCTACCATTAGCATTCAGAAATCACGAGTCCACAGGTCTGTATTGTGACATTCCTGAATTATACCACTGTATATATTTTTTAAAAAATTGGGATCATAATTACGGCTTAATTTTTACGTGAAGCAGACAGCTCCAGACGTTAACTATAGTTGGAGGGATTAATTCTTTGAGAAGAATTAAATGCGTGCAGCCGTAAAAATTTTTAATGACTTGCTTAAATAAATGTTTTTCGTACGTCATGTACATGAAACATGTTATTACATTTTTATGAACCACCTTAGATTTCTGTTACAGGGGCCATCCTGCTGAAAACCATCGCCAAGTTTCCAAGGTGCGTACTGTGGAGTCATCACTTGTGTGCTCCACAATAGCAGTCATCAATTTCATGTCAATATGTTAACCCTACCAAGATACCCGTTTAACTACTAATAGGCTATTCCATAATTGTATACAGTATAGTAAAGAGAAGTAAACAGGAAGTTTGCTGTCTTATCAGCTGTAGCCTACACTCTGGTAGTCCGTGTGTTTATTACCATTGGTGCCCACGCTGGGCTAAGGTGTGTCCCCACCTAGGACATCACAGTTGGCGACGAGTCCGGTACCTTTGGTAATCTTTAAAAACTTAAGCTTAAACTGATAGGTCTTCAACCACATCTTGGCTCCATATTTGTGGTAAGTTGCAATTTTTTTTTCATTTTGGCAATGAAAATTAGTGCTCTGAATTCCTATCAGAGTTTAAACTTTTTCAAACAGTGTTATTTTGTCGTGCTAGTGCTGTGTGGTACGAAATGATAACAGTTAAATTTAGTACCTTAACAACTAGAACCGAAGCAGGCAATTGGAATTATTATGGGTAATTTTACCTTGGCAGTGTTCTAGAGCGATGCACTGGCATGTCCGCACAGGCAGTATTATAAACCTGAAGGTTCGAATAATACGCTGCTAAATTAACCCTTGTAAATTCGATTGTGCCATTGCCCATATTCGGGCTAGTGTGTGCCGGTGTAAAATTTAACACCGTAGGTTTATGCTCAAACTTAGTGAAATCTGGTCTGTGCTGAGGCTTAGGCAGAAGAGTTGTTTTGTAAAACGTTGCAAATGGTGAACGTAAAACATTTTTTTTCAAAGCCTAGTCCCTTTAAATTTAACTTGTAGGCAGTTAATTTATACAACTAGGTAGGCTACAGTCAAGCTTGATTTATTTCTGTGTTTAAATAAGTGACCGGTAGTCTTGAGTGCTCCAGTTTAACCCTTGCATGTTAAACAGGATTGTAATTAAATTTAATTAAATTAATTTTGTTAGACTTATGCCAAAGACAGGTGTCGGTAGCAAACCACCTGTAACTGCTAAAATTAGCAGTGAAAATGAAACTGAAAATAATTCAGTAGTGAACACAAGCGTTAATGAAACTAGTTCTAATTTAAATTTAAATTTTGAATCTAGTGATAGTGAAGACGACGTCAACATGGGTTCGTCTAAAACCGCTGGTTTATTTTCGGAATTCGATTGCGAGTGTGGCACATGGGAGAAATACTCCAGCCGAACTCGTTACTATTTTTTAGTTAAAGAAATACCAGCAACCAAGCAAGTTAATTTTCTAATGGCATCTGTAGGCCAGAAAATTTTTGATAGAATTCTGAATATCCTCTCACCTGATTTGCCCGACTCATTAACATTTGATGAGCTCGTTAAAAAAGTTTTAGACGACATTGAGCCAGTGCCCTCCGTGGTATCTGAGCGTGTTAAATTCTTAGAAGATCGAAAAAATCAGATGAGAGTATCGGGGTATATTTAGCTGCCTTAAAGCTAATGACGAAGTATTGTGACTTCGCTAATATTAAAGATATTAACAGCGAAATGATTAAGGATCGCCTAATTGGGGGATCCAATCAGTAGTTATTCAACGTGAGTTGTTGAAGCAGACTCTGGATTTAAAGGCTACAACATCCTTAGCTTTATCCGTAGAGTCTGCTGAAACAGACCAAAACGTTTTGAGAAGCCAGTCTAGAGCTGTTAACTACGTAGCTAAAAAATCAAGCAAAACATCAAGTAGGCCTAAATCCACTAAGGATTTCATTTGCTATTGTTGCGGCAAAAATGGCCACGTGAAAAGTCGTTGTAAATATCGAGACTATACATGTGGCCAATGCCACACTGTCGGCCATTTAAAAGCTGTGTGCCGAAAAGCTAGTCATTCGCAAAGCAAGTTCTAACACAAATTTTAAGGCTAGGCCGAACACAAAACAAAAGTATAGCTACAAAAAACGCATCAACAAACTCGAACGCGATAGCGAAAGTGATAGTGAAGAAGACCAGGATGTTGAAGCTGAAAATTCAGTCTGGTTCCAGGTCTGATACCGATTCAGACAACGACTAGCTTGTACTGAAAAATAATACTCTTGGACTGAGTCAGGCTGCGGACCAGATTTCAATTCCCCTACAAACCAACAAAATAATAGTAGTAGTTAATTCTATGAAAATCCATAAATGGAAAATGCCAGTCTTCCTAAATGGTGTCAAGCTAGAAATGGAACTTAATTCCGGGGCAGATGCATCAATTATCCCTATTGAGTGGCATCGAAAATATGTTGCGGAATGTTCTTTAAAACTCAGTCCGTATTCGATACACTCATACACTGACGGAATTGAGAACACAATTTATACTGTAAGTCTGAAGGTTGAAGTGCAAGGTCCAATTGAACATTTGGATGCTTTAGTTTCAAAATTGTATAAACCTGCATTAATGGGAAAGGATTGGCTTTCTATTTTCGAGTTAATTTCCATCCTTTTTACGACCTACAAACGAAAATAAAACCTAAGCAAAGTGTTAAAAAAAATTAAAACTAGCATTACGCCAGTTGACACTTCCGAAATAGTGAAGGGTTTCCCGGAGCTATTTTCTGAAGGCATGGGTAAGTTTAAGAATTTTAAAGCCAAAATTCATTTAAAACCTGATGCCAAGCCTGTGTATAGTCGTGTAAGACCAGTTCCATTAGCACTCAAAGAAAAGGTTAACCAAGAAATTCATAGATTGGTTGGCCTTGGAATTCTAGAGCCTGTGGAAACTTCTCAGTGGTCTACGCCGATCGTCATAGTTCACAAAGCGCATGGTCAAATTCGAGTGATTGGTGATTATAAAACCACCGTGAACCCTCAACTCGAGGTCGACCACTATCCAGTTCCCATGGCCGCAGAATTATTCAGTGAATTAGCAGGCAGTGACACTTTTTCCCTTATTGATCTTAAGGATGCATTTCTGCAAATTGAACTCGACAAAGAGTCATAAGAAGCTTTGACAAATACACCCCTGGGTTTGTTTAGATGGCTTCGCGTACCCCTGGGCCTAGCGACCAGTCCTGGAATTTTCCAGACTGTAATGACTCAAGTCACCAGTAAAAATCCCCAAATGTCTCCTGTTTTATGACATCCTGGTGAGCGGGAAGGGGGGCAGGGAGAATGACGAATCGTTAAATAAACTGGTAAATGCTTTACAAGATGCAGGAGCCAAACTTAAGATCGAGAAGTGCAAACTGTCACGGCCTGAATTAAAATATTTAGGCCACCTGATAAATGCAGAAGGCCTGCATACACTCCCTGAGTTTATCGAAGCAGTCACAAGTGCTCCTAACCCAACATGTATTCAAGAACTACAGAGCTTTTTGGGTTTTGGAAACCATTACTGAAAATATCTACCAAATCTCGCTCATATTCTGTCACCAGTAACACGTTTGTTAAGCCCAAGTGCGAAGTGGGTTTGGGGGGCAGAATGCGACCGAGCTGTGAGTAAAGTAAAAGAATTATTTCTTAAATCTTAAGTTCTGGTTCATTACGATCCTAAATTAAAGCACAAACTCGTTTGTGACGGCTCACCCTACGGAGTCGGCGCATGCCTTATGCAATATGCATGTCCTGAAAAACGGTGAATCACGGCCGATAGCTTTCGCTTCACGTAAACTCTTTTGAGCGGAAAGGGGCAACTCGCATTTTGATCGGGAAGCACTCAGCGTGGCTTGGGGAGTGAAACAGTTTCATGAATACGTTTATGGTCAGCGTTTCATACTGCAGTCTGATCAGAAGGCTTTAGTTTGGATTTTTGGCCCTAAAAAAGGAATACCGCAGATGGCAGCCGCCAGGGTTCAGCGTTGGGCAGTGATGCTTAATGCTTACGATTACGAATTCGAACACATTCCCGGTAAACTTAACTTGACGGTAGACGCGTTATCGCGTCTTCCCTTCTCAAATACCGAGTAATTCGAGAAAGCAGAAGAGCAGTACAATATTCTTGCTTTAGAAACTATTTCTAATCTTCCAGTTTTAATTGAGACACTCGTTCTTGAAAGTAAACATGATAAAATCCTTTCAAAAGTTTATCGTTATGTGAACCATGGCTGGCCTGACAAATGAGAAATTCCTGATCTGTTACCGTACTTCACACGTCGTGCTGAAATCTCGGTCGAAAGCGAAACCTTATTTTGGGGGTATAGATTCCTGGTGCCGACGGCCTTGCAGAGACAAATCTTGAAAGATCTACACAGTGCTCACTTAGGCATAGTTAAATTGAAAAGTTTAGCTCGACAAAAAGTCTGGTGGCCTAAGATTGACTCTGACATTGAAAATAAAGTCAAATCATGTCAAAATTGTCAAGATTATAAAGATACTCAAACGTCTGGACCTAAGCATACGTGGGAATATCCACTAAAACCAAATAATCATTTGGGCCGATGGACAATTGCATGTTTTTCATTCTAGTAGATGCACATTCAAAAATTCCTTTTGTGCATAAAATGAAGTCAACAATGTCCGCGCGTGTCATTGACGTTTTAAACAATCATATAGCTTTATATGGTTTAATGGACAGCTTAGTTACGGACAATGATGCCCAATTCTTGTCCTCAGAATTCCAAAATTGGTTAAAATCCAATGGAATTAGGCACATGACCGGGCCAAGTTTTGCGCTTTGGACCAACGGTTTGGATGAGGTATACGTCCGTAATTTTAAGAGAGTCTACAAGGCCGTGCGGCGACAGGGGTCTACTATTCAAGAGAGTATAAATTCTTACTTGTTATCAGCACGAATCACTATCTCAGCTACCACGCAAGCAACACCCGGAAAATTATATTTTAACCGAGAATTAAAGTCTCGGCTGGATTTATTGTTCCCTGACCCTATTGCAGCCGTTCGCAGTAAACAATTAAAACAAGTACAGAGCACCCACCATCGTGAGTTGAAAACGTATCAAATAGGTGAAAAGTTTGACATCGTGACTTTTCAACGACATATGATAAGCTATGGTCAGTTGGCATTGTTAACCAAATATGTAGTAATCAATCCTATAATATCGTTGATACTAACGGTAATACGATTCGCAAACATCGCGAACAGCTAAGATTACATACCGCCAAAAATGATTATCCAGAGCAGCCAACAAACGCACTAATTCCGACGGCGAAAAGCAGTAATTCTTTCGTGAATAATAATGAGCAACATCACTCAAATTTCAAACGCATGTCTTTTGGTGGCAAGCAACGTGAAAAGCCAAGTTCCGCTGACGTAGTTCCTGAGCGTCGATCAATCCAGAAAGTCGATCAATCTCTCGGCCAATCCAGAAAGTCAATTTCTGTAACTGAGGGCTCGAATCCACCAATCCAACCCCTTGGAAAATCATCTGAGAATTTACAACGCAAGTCACCAGGTGGCAGGGAATCTCCAGCGAAATCACCCCACACACACGAAGTGGATGAGTCTGCTAACGTAAATAACAAATCACCTTTGGCTACTACCAGCGCCCCTCTTGAAGGAAATTCGAAGTCAGAAAGGTCACAATCTCCATTGATTATTACGTCACCATCCGCTAAGCAATTACCACTGAAGCCAGGTCATGCTAACAAAAAAGCGAAACCGAATCCCAATAAACATAAAGTTATGCTATCACCAACACAGGTAGATACAGCTGCTCAACTTCAAAATACTCATCGTTTAAAGAGACTGCGTAGAGCTCCAGACAAGCTCAATTTGTAGTTTTTTTTTTGCAAAATTACCAGTTGGCTACAACTTCTTCGTTTTTTTTTTGTTGTAATTCGTTGACTGTGAATTAGATGATAGTCCTTTTTAAACTGTAGCGAGTAATGCTAAAACGTTTTGTCTCCTAGTTATTCGTGCAGAGAATTGGCTCTGTTTATTTTAAAAATGTCCACCTGTAAAATTAGGTAAAAATGTAAGTGTATATTGTTGTTCGTGTGAAAAATTGATTTCACGATTTTATCCTTTTTTGTATCTTTTTGTCTTTTCATGTACATAAATTCTTCACTCATCGGAACAAACAATTGTTGGAGCCACAATTTCCACTCCGGTGAAGCCTAACCAAAAGTTACTTTGGCACCAAACCCTTAGATGCCAGATGTTCCTTCACAGAAACGCTGTAGCGTTTCAGCTGCAGAAATGGTTGCTGCAAAAAGAAAATTAACCAAAAAAAGGCTACGATAATTAAAACAACAACAACTGAAAATTTTAATTGAATTTATTGTAAATTTCTCCAAAAATCAAAACGGAAATTTAAAACTGGCAAGTTTTCAGCCAGTTTAGTAATGTTTAATTTTTTGCTTAACCATGTACATCTTTAGTTCTTTGTTCTGTAAAAACAGCTCTCAAAAATTGTGTTTAGTTTTTCCTCGAAAACGAAAAATTATGTACCTTTCTTTAAAATTAGGTAGTGCACTAAAAAAATACATCTTGCCTTCGTAATCATAATTTTATTTCCAGCTAGGCTTAGATTACTTTTTTTTTATGTTTTTTTTTGCTCGCTGCATTGTGGAGTCGTCACTTGTGTGCTCCACAATGGTAGCCATCAATTTCATGTCAATATGTTATCCCTACCAAGTTACCCCTTTAACTACTAATAGGCTGTTCCATAATTGTATACAGTCTTAAGTGCATCACATGACTTCCTTGTATATAAAGAGAAGTAAACAGGAAGTTTGCTGTCTTATCAGCTGTAGCCTACACTCTGGTAGTCCGTGTGTTTATTATCATTGGTGCCCACGCTGGGCTTAGGTGTGACCCCGCCTAGGACATTACACGTACCATGTCCAAAAAAAAGACTTTCAGGTGGAGAAGATTAATAAATCAAATAGACAAAAGTTTTTAGTGAGAAAACAGTGTGATAAATGTTTTCCGTTGGCAAGGACGGATAGGGGATAGAATGACTGGACCACAGCTAAGTTGAGTGTGCGGTGCTCACCAGAATTAGGAATTAAAATTTTAAAAATAGTTTAGCTTTTTGCAAAGAAATGCAAATTACCCATAATGTCATGCGAGGCCACGGAAGGGCGATGCCGCATGGATCTTATAAAGCATTATAATTAGAATATTAAATTTTTGACACTATGTCAAAAGTGAATGGCAAAAATAAGGATAGATATGCATGAAAATGAAACAGGGATTCAATTTACACAACCGCATGAAAATTACACAACATAACACCATTTTTTTAAAATAGTATTCCAGGTTTGGTCATTTTGTCCCCGAGTGCATACATGTGATCAGATAAGTTTAGTTAAGGAGCGCATAGAGTTGACTTGCCGCTTTAAGTAGCGAATTTTTATTTCAATTCAGCCTTTTTGTAAAACAATTTCAATACCTTCTGTGGCGTTCGTTTAAAATTAAACCATAAAACACTGAATAATTTTCGTCAGAATTTATGTTATGACATCAAACAAAAGAAAATTGGCGCTTTGCAGTTCTATAGAAAAACGCTGTCGTCAATTGGAAAATCGTTAATCAGTTCAAAGAGTAATCACTGTGTTTTTATAAAATCGTAAACAGCTAGAGTTAAAGGGATAATTCAAATTTTTATAGCTTCTCAGTCAAAAACGGGATTAGTTAATTTCGCCAAATATAGCAAAAGTATTTACGTTTTGACTAAATTAGGGGGGGATGGGTACCCAGCGGGGATTCTAGAATTCATTTCCTGTCGCCCGTAAGTGTGTACGGATCCGGACTGGGCTTCCCTGCATTTCATGCTGGTTATGAGTGCAGTTTCACAATCAATCGGATTCATTGACTATACAGCCGCTTACCGTCGGCGCAGTCCGTCACCGGTGGACACGCAAATTCGGCCCTCCTTATTAAATTGCTTGGTGATATCAATTGGCGAATCCTCCTGCGTCAAATCCGGACTGGGAGGTATTTGTCCCGAAACAGGAAACAAAAACCAATCTGCCCGGAATAAAATGTATAAATAAAACGGGTCATAGCTATATTCAAATTCAAAACTTGGTTATTCGTTTTAGTAAGGATGTTATCAAAACATGAATAGTTAGGGTACCCTATGCGATCTCACAGTTAGGCCGCTAACTTAAAGTCAAACTGATGAACCTATCTGAGAGGGGTCCAAAAGTCTTCAGCAATTACACTAAGTCTCAAGCGACGTCCTCATTTTAGCCAGACATAAAATTAAACAAATGCTCTTTGGCCCTCCAAAATAAATTCCTTGTTTCTCATAGGCTATTGCATCAATTTTACCAAATTTTCTTTGAAAATGCTTTGTAATGCAGCGACATTCATATTGAGGGCAAAAAAAGGAATACACCGGTCCTTTTTTTTGACGTGGGTTCTTATGAGAAGCAATGTTTTTGTTTATTGGCCTAAATTGTTCAGCGCGATTTAACGCAGTCCTAGACATTTCAAAATAAATCAGTGCGATTTAACTCAAGTTCTGATTTATGTTTGCAATTTATTTGCCGCGATTTAACGCAAGTCGCATTTTTTTTGCAAATCGGACTTGGTTGAGCATTTATTTCAAAATTTCAACCAAATAGTTGACACATTGACCAGATTGGCGCGAGTTAACAATTAAGTCCCAAACGTTTCTTTGTGCCAACATAGAATTTGAAAGTATGGCTTTTTTAACATTTTATACTGCTTATGTGCAAATTCAAGAGTTTTTAGCAAGAGTTGACATCGATCTAAGGCGTTCTTGAACTTACGCATTATGCTGTAAAATGCCCATATTTTCAGATGTTAAAATTAACTAAGCTAAAATAATTTTATTCACTCTGCTGAAGTTAATGGGTGGGTTTTTCAGAAATGGGAGGTTTGGAGCTCTAAACGTGTGGTGTTAATTTGTACTGGTGTTTGGCCAGACCACACGTGATGATGAGAGTCAAGTTTTGTTGGCTAAATAAATAAACCATGCAAATGAAAGTATATAAAAATACATAAAATCAATTTTAATGTAACTAAACCATGCAACTTCAACGATTTGCCAACCTAGATATTTCAGTTTTCCCTTATTTTAAAAACCACCTGGACTGGCGAAATTAAGTAGATTTCGACAAAATAAACTCGCAATATCTGCCAGTTTGTCAAATCATGGAATTTGCCGCATTTGACCAAATTCCCCACGAATCTCGTCAATAACAGGCCTCAAATTAGAAATATGTTGGTAACCTTTCTGAAGTAAGCCAGTAGCTTCTTCACGCACTTTGTAAACCTGTGGCGAGATTTTTTCTGCCACTAGGTAAGGCCCCACAAACTTCGGTTGTAATTTTCGTGCAAAAAAGCTTGCCTTGTCAGATAGAAAATGAGATTTTACCCAAAACCGGTCACCTTTGGCGAATTCCAAGGGTTTTGTGATTTTGGCATTAAGCTTGGCATATAAATATGCCCGGTCTGATTGGCGTAAGCGACGTACTCGAGCTATGGTTTTCCGTAGGTTTGACGTTAGCGTTGCAGCCCATAAGGGTAAGGGTCGATCCAAGGCCTCGAGGATGGGGGGATTCCACTCCAATGTCCAGCTCTCTACCAAAATTAAGGAACGCGGGGGTGTAACCAGTCCTTGAATCAATTGAGCTATTAATGGAAAACATAAACATTGGAAGTTTTTCATCCCAATCCCTGGAAAAACCTTTGCAAAATTGCGTGACCATCCGACCCAGCTTCTAGCAACGGAGCTCGGCTGGACTGTTGGACGCAGGGTGATAAAGTGTTGTTACTGCCTGTTTGATTCCAAAACGCCTATAGAATTCTCTGGAAATATCTGAGACCTGCGAGGCCCCGTTATCGCTGACCACTCGGCGAGGAATTCCGAATATTGGGAACACCCGGTTTATTACCAACGTTACAAGTGTTTTAGAGTCAAATTTGCTACAGCGGAAGCAAAGTAAATAGCCCGTAAACAAATCGCTGACCACGAGTATATTCTGATTCTTACTGGGACTCTTGGTCATTGGTAAACCTTGTTTCCAATCTAAATGAATTGTGTGGAAAGGATATGTTAAAGGGATGGTCCTAAGAGTTTCTAGGGTTCGTAAGCCGTGGCCTTTATGCATTTGGCACGAACGACATGTTTTGACGAACCTGTGGATCTTAATTACTCATCCTGGGAAAGTACATTAGTTTTTTAATACGTGCCAAGGTCTTTCTGGACAAATCGTTGTATTGCAGCAGATTTGGCTTTCTAAGGGTTCCCTTGTAGAGCTAACGCTAATGTTGCTATAAATTAGTCCTTGAGTGTTTCTGCCGCTATCGCTGCCACAGTCACTTGCTCAACTTCTATGCTACAATTGAAGCAATCGTTATTGAACAAATAAATGTTTTTTTTTTTAAATTCGGTACTTTAACTTCAACAAGGGGCAGATTCATGCTGACCTCGTCAGATACTGCATCGTTTTCATACAACCGTGATAAACTGTAGGGAGGACCATTCAAGCGGCCCATCTGAAACACTAGCTTTGCATCTAAGGATGACAAGAATACTAACGAGCGAGCGATTCGCCCCCTAGTGTTTTTATTGACGTCCATTAGAATTAAAGGATAGTGGTCAGTCACACAAACAATGTCACCACCTTCCACGAGGTGGCACAATTTTTTTAAACCAAAAATAATGCCCAGCATTTCGCGTTCAGAAATATTATAATTTTGTTCTGCAGCAGACAACTTCTGCGATGCCATGTCCACGGTGACACATTCATTGTCATCTGGTCCCTTCTGGCATAAACTTGAGCCAATACCTGAGGCACTTGCATCGCTGAATAAAATCCATTGTTTGTTAGGATATGGATGTACCAAAATTGGTGCAACTAATAATACACTTTTTATATCATTAAACAACTCATCCTCTCGCTGACCCCACATGAATTGCTATTGTTTGTCACCACTGCTACGCAGTATGTCCGTGAGGGCACTCGAGCGTAAGGCAAATTGAAAAATGAAACGTCTGAACCAGGATGCAAGGCCTATGAACTTCCGCACTTCCTTGACAGTCTTAGGTACTGGCCAAGATTGTAAAACAAGTACTTTAGCAGGGTTAGCTTTTACGCCTTCATCTGTGACCAAATAACCAAGCACCAAAAGTTCTTTTACACAGAATTCTGATTTTTGAAAGTTACCTGCTAACCCTTCTTCACCCATCATTACCATGGATGCCTCTAGGGCTTGCAAATGTTCCTTCCATGTTCAGTTGGCAATCCCGAGATCGTCCACATAGTCGATGGCTCCTAGGTAGCGTATCGGTTCAACGCATTGCGCCATCTCACAACAGAAATTTGCTCCTGCTTACGCATACCGAACTGAGCCCTCAGAGGCAAGTACTGAGCCTCTGTGGTGACAAAAGACCCTATTTTGCCACTCTCAGGGTCTAGGGGCACATGCCAATATGCGTTACGCATGTCCAAATTTGATCGATATTTACATTTGTCGTAGTGTGCAATGAGGTCATTAATCAGTGGCAGTGGAAATGGTTCTTTAGAACAATTCCTGTTCAACGGGACATAATGCACTACACAGCGTGTTTTCTCGTCCTTTTTGGGTACCAAAAACACTGCACAACAATGCTCACTGAAACCAGGAACTATGATGTCTTGGTCAAGCATATTCTGGACATGCTTGGCGATTTTCTG
This sequence comes from Lithobius niger, assembly GCA_023313725.1. Lineage (NCBI taxonomy): Eukaryota > Metazoa > Arthropoda > Chilopoda > Lithobiomorpha > Lithobiidae > Lithobius > Lithobius niger. Next base: position 21,931 of record JAHWFP010046554.1, on the reverse strand, counting down.
TTTGCCTAAGTAACTTTGGGGATATGGACGACAAGCAACTGGAGGAGCTCCACGAGTATCGATAACCATTGGTGGACAATGCTTAAATTTACCTAGTTTTAGTGGAATATACATGCCTGTAAGATAATAATAGGCAAAACAGTTCTTCTTTCTGTTCTTCGTCAAGAACTGTTATTTTATTTACTTTTTCTTGGATCTCCTCCACGCTTGGATGTAATTCTGCATTGCCAATTACAGCACTAACTGATGGGGGGAGTAAACGTAAAGGGTTTCGTCTAAGAGCATAATTGGTTCCCTTGTATGGGTGCCAAAACTAGTAGTTTTGCTGAAAATTCAAGATCATGCCACTCCAAGTTAAAAAATCTGCCCCCAAAATCATGGGTTGAATGGCATTGGGCATGACAATAAATGGATAGATGAAAAAGTGGGTTTTTATTTGAATGGGCATAATAAAAAACCCTGGGCAAACTGCCCACCGTCTGTCAGCATAACGGATTTTATATTCTCAAGGTATAAATTTATAGCCTAACCGCACAAGGTCATCACTTAAACCCTCATGAACGAAACTCAAACTGGACCCACCATCGAGTAGGGCGTCGACAATTTCGTCCCCGATTTTTACTCCAACATACCCACAAGGGGCATTTTGGGGTTCATTGGGCCCCTTCACAACAGAGGGAAGTCTAAAATAATCTAGTTTTTGTGGTCGCTCCGCCCTGATCCCTCTTGGTATTTGTCGAGGATCATTGGGTAAAGGCTGGTTTCCGTACCAATAACTCTGAGGTGACGGTGCAGCAATTCCAGCTTCAGCTGACCGTCTTACACATTTGGGTAAGGTGGTGCACTTGGATTTAAGCCAGGTGTAGTTTGTGGAATCTGGCTTGCATTTCCATTATAACTGGCACCCCTACGAGTATAACCCTGGGGAAATGCAGGTTTTAATTCAGGGTGAGCAAGCCAACATTTTCCAGCCACGTGACCAACTTTGTAACAAGTCGAGCATGATACTGTTTGGCGCTGTGGTGCTGGTTTGGGTTGAGCTACATTTAAGTTGGCAAATAAGGGTGCTTTTGGGGTGGTTATATGTTGCACTACTTGTTTGGTTTGCTCATTAACAGCCTTACTCCCTACTAATCCAGAATTCAAGTTGGACAACAATTTTGGAACAGTTATGCTGCCGGCCCTCTTTGCTTCACCAATTATGTTCGTGTGGTAGCACTCATTTGAGTCATGCTCTGAATGTTTATGGAGCTGACAAAACTTTCCTGGCATTGCAGAGGCCGTCACCACAGTTGGGTCAAGTACCGAAGCCTGTACAACAGTGGTGGAGTGTGACATAGGTTTGGTCGTAGTCGGTGTTGAATACATTGACGAGCTAGGGGTGAAAACCATCCTATTGCGTAAATAAACTTCCATTTTCATTGCATAATTGTAGAAGTTTACCATGTTACCAAAATCTCGCTCACAGGCATAAGGCTGAAACCTTTCATTCAAATTTTCCTTAATAATATCAATTAACTCCTCTATAGAATAGGTGTTGTCAAGTTGCTTGGTAATTGATTCACACTTTTTAAAATAAGAGTCAAAGGTTTCAGTTTGATCCTGTCTCACTTGGCAGAGACTTGAAATTAATCTCCTGTTTTTTGATGCTGGGTGAAAACTCCTTTTAAAAGCAGCACAGAATTTTTGGTAAGAATTAAAATGTGGTTGGCTGTAAAACCACGTGCTTGCTTGTTCAGAAAGGGTCAAGGGAACGCAATAGGTAATGAATTCTTCATCCGAATAGCCCTTCATTTTTTTTATCTTTGTCAGTTAAATAAACAAATGCTGGCATAGCAGAACTCAAACCTGAGAATTTTGGCATATCAAGGGGTTTTAGTTTGATGTCCAAGGCTCTGTTCATCACTGGTATTAAAGAGGAAGTTATTGGTCTATTTATTTTGGTTGGGGACAAAAGAGAATGATCTAGCTGCTGTTCTGGGTTCGTACAGACTGAAGGGCTCACTACCTGTTCCCCTTTTTTTGAAATTTGCATTTCCGATAGTAATTGGGACATTTTTCTCATCTCTTCCCTCATTACACCCATTTCCTCCTTAATTGCAGTGGTATTCGAAACCTCAGATTGCCTCGATTCTCTACTGCTCCTGCCAACACTTGCTACCTTGGACTTCACTGACTTAGCTCGTGAGGGTTTGGGGTTTGGGGATTGATGAAGGAGACTTTGCTTAAGTGACCCCTTTTTAACAATATTTTCCCCGCCCCTAGGATAATATTTATGCAATTCGGGAGGAAATGCACTGTCAGATGGATTAATTATTCTTGGCCCCACATTTGGTTGAGCTAAGTCTCTAAAATTTATGTTACAATCCTGTACATTTGCTAACCCCTCGTTTCTTAAGGCTAATTTCACCTCGGGATTTACTGCCTTGTAAGGGGCAAAATTATCAGCTGAAGCCATAGCTTCGTTTGAAAAGTTAAAGGGGTCAATCAAACTAAGATTACTTAAGTGTAATTCTTTACCACTTACATCAACCCACTCCTCACAACGCTTCCGTCTTTCCCAGTCTGATGTGCTTGAAACAACACTTGATGGCCTGCGTTGAACTTCGACTGAGGCTGGACCCCTTTCTTTTATTTTCAGACCAGCTTGCTTGAGTAAACCAGTTGTTGCCTGAAATTCTGGTGGTGCAGACAAACGTAAGGGAGGTGTCACTGGTTTCCTTCTTGAATGGTAAACTGAGGTCGATCTTCTTTCCGGCTGTAACGTCCTGGCCTCTGGTTGAATTCCACACTTCAATAGTCGGTCGAGTTGAGAATTGGTTAAGTTGAAGGTGAAACGATCAAGCCCCAACGAATTTTCTGCTGTGTCCTCAAGGCGTACGGGATATACAAGCTCTTCCTCAGAATCCATCACTTCAGTACCTGGATAACCAGAAGACAAGTCGCTTCCTTCTTCAAGATAATTCTGGGAAGATGGTAACTGAATTGGTACAGAAGCTATCCTGGCAAATGAAGAAACCACTTGACGATGGACCACCCGCTTTTTGGTTTCTAGGTTGCGTTCAATCCGCATATGTAGCTCCTTGCTGGCAAATGCATTCTCTGGTTTTCTTGCTGGATCTAAAGGAAACGTCTGGGCAGACTGCAGGTTTACTGGATTCAATGGACAGAACGTCTGGATGTTTTGTTGCCTCAATTCTGCTTGTTACTGCCACCGCATTTTGATTAAACGTTTCCGAAATGCATCATTCCTCCTCTTATTTTCTACAATGACCTCAGTATTTAAAGTTGCTACATCCAACGAATTACCCTTGTCTGGTTCTTCTTGAATGGAGGGACTTGCATTGATACTGGTTTCGAAATTAATGGAAGAGAAGTCTCCTGGTGTTGGCCTCCTTATTTCTTCGTTTGTGAGATCGATTAGGTCACCTTCTACAACTGTCCCATCTTCATTTGCAGCTGCTGGCGTTGACGATTGGGCTGGCTTCAACCAATCTTTTCCCCGGCTTTTTGTTGGGCGGAGATTGTAGCCATGAGGATTTTCATTATTCATTTTTAACCTAGCCTTAAATGGTGGGCAAAAGAGAATTGGAGGAAAACCTCACCTTACACCTGAATAAAATTGCTACACGAATTCGAATGACTAAATCTTGATTTCTGCATCATTAATCTTCCCTTTTCTTCATATTTTTAGCTTGGATTCTTAGACACTTGATCACATTGGGGAATTCAAATTTTTCAGGCTATAGAGTAAACATGGAGGGTTCGATTTTAACGGCAATGCACCAAATGGAGGGACGGGTCTTTGGGTTTGGTAGTATGGCGATGGTAGGTTGAAATTGACATGTGAAGTAAATGATCAAGTCGGATTGGCTGTGCGGATGGAAGTTTTATGGTTCAGTTTACATGATGTTCAGTACAGAATGCTCGCCCTAGTTGACAAAGGCCCCTTTTTCTTAATCTTAATGAGATGGGTGTGAAATTAATGAAAGTCAGGGGGACATGACGTCACTTAAGCTGGGAGGACTGGGGAGAAGAAAAAGTTGGGGGAAATAATTCTAATTAATAATTACCGAAATGTAGCAGGATGATAAACCATCGGTTGCGTCACAGGTTGAATTGCATGATTGGAATGGGAATATTTATATTGGGCCTCGAGCAGTACAATTCGTCGCCAAGGCAATGCATGGCTCTTACATTGTTAACATTGGAATTTCTTTACAGTGACAATTAATTGTTGTTTGACAATTACAACGTTATCTTGGAGGAAGAGCAGATTGTTGGACACAATCTTGGGCGCAAGGCTGATTAAGGGATGATTAAGGTAGTAATAATATCTGGACACCAAAATGGTCGCTACACCCCGAGATAGTGGACTAGCTGTTTCGAGCTCAAGAGCAATTATAACCGTTAAATCGACTAGGACTCACGGATATGTATTTTAATGCTAAGGTGTGACGTCGAGCTAATTTATCGTGTTATTAGAGTTTTTAAAAGACTTATTTCAAGAATTTAAGATTTTTTTTTACATGCGATTTATGTAAATTCATGAACGGAAGTTCCGGTTTAGTAACGGGGTTGGAACCTTCCTGTGTATGAAGGCCGACCGAAGGGGAGAGACGATGCGTAATACCGATGTTTGTGTTTAAGGTAAAACTGTATTTTTTTCTACTTTAATAATTTAAATAAGATGAGTATATAAAATGTGCTATTCGCTTGAGTCTTGTAGGTTTTTAGGTGTATTTCAAAGTGTCAGTAGCCTAGTTTTCGTACCGTCGGAACGAAAGAGGGTTGGGACATTCCTCCGTGGGTGGGGGTCTAGCATAGTACGCGAGTTTTTTGTTTTTTTTTCGTGTTAGACTATTAAGAAATATGTCGCAGGTTGTAAATGTGCCTGTTTATGCTGGTTGCCTTTGTGTTGTGTACGGTAATTTAAAAAAGTCGGGTCATATGTCACATGGTGGATCAGGGGTTGCGTAGACCCCCATAAAAAGTGTTAGATTATCAAAAATTTTGGGTTATCAAAATTAGTCCACTGTGACGTGTGTGGGTTTTCACATTAACCGTATATAACGACTACACTTTTAGCATGGGGATGTATTAGCGTGACGTTACCACCGTGCATTAAGTAATAGATATCCGTTAAGTAGACCCGGTTATCCCGAAATAATTGATCGTCTGCGAGAAACGGAACAGTCCAAAGATCGAGGGGTGGCAAAATCGCACGAGCGCGCGAGCGCGAGTTCGATTTTGCTACCCCGAGACCTTTGGACTGTTCCGTTTCGAGTAGACGATCAATTATTTCGGGATAACCGAGTCTACTTCACGGATATGTGTTTTAATGCTAAGATGTGACGTCGAGCCAACATATCTAGTTATTTGAGATTAAAAAAAATTTATTTGAAAATTTTATTTGTGAATCATGACGTAAATTCCTGAACTCAAACTTTCGGTTTAAACTTCCTGTCTGTGAAAGTCTCACGTACGCGAGGACGTCCCTATATCCAGTCCCAGTCACCGACGTTTGTGTTTAAGGTAAAACCGCATTTTTTCTACTTTATTAGTTTAAATAAGATATAGCGTATAAAATGCGCTATTCGCTTGAGTCTCGTAGGTTTTTAGGTGTGTTAAGAAAGTGTCAGTAGGCTAGTTTTCGTACCGTCGGAACGAAAGATTGCCGGGTCCGGCTTGGACCATTCATTCATGGATGGGGGTGGGGAAGGGGCTAGCATCGTACGCGAGGTTTTTTTCTTTTTTTTTCGTGTTAGTGCGGAAAATGCCGCCAGGTTACAAATGTGCTGTTCGCTTGAGTATCGTATGTTTTTAGGTGTGTTTAGGTGTGTTTACAAGTGTCGGTAGCCTAGTTTTAGTACTGTCGGAGCGAAAGGTTGGCAGATTGGGCCATTCTCCATGGATGGGGTCCTAGCATAGTAGCCTACGCGAGGTTTTTTTTTTCGTGTTAGTACGTTAAATGTTGATTGAGAAGTTTCAGCACTTTTTGCAGATAAGATATAGTTACAGCCAGTTTTGTGCACAAATAAAAACCGCACTACGTTTCGGGAGGACAACCTCCCATCTTCAGGTAAAAATAAACCACTAAAACATTAAAAAAATTCATGGCAGTATCTACTTCCGGGCGCCCATGCAATAACATGGTGTTTCATTTGGTCTCATTTGGTATGTTTTATATTTTAATATTTTTAATAATTTTAATGTTTTAGGCCTTGACCATGCCTGAATGGTTTGTTTTTATAGACTTGGTGACTCGGCAGATACTGCCATGAATTTTTAAAATGTTTTAGTGGTTTATTTTTATCTGAAGACGGGAGGCTGACTGCCAGGAAAAGCCTAAGCAAGAAAAAAGTCCAGCCGACTTTTGAAAGAATCAAGCAAAGTGGAAAAAACAACCGAAACAGGAAGGGCACTCCAGGCTTCGGCCACACGTTCCGAGAAAAATCGGTGCCGAACATTACCGGAGGAGACACTTCCGCATAGTTTGAGGGGATGCCCCCTGGTCAGAGTCTGAGAAAGACAAAAAAAGGCGGCTGCCTGGACGTCAATAAGCTGGTTTAAGGTTTGGTAACTGTGGATAAGGTCAGCCCGGAGAAATCTGGTTTTGACTGAGGTCAAGTCCAGTTTGCAAAGACGTTAATCGTAAGATAAAATGTTTGAGGGGAAGGCACCATTGACAGTGGAGAGATAGGGTCCGGGGTTTTCGTTTTCCTTGGGTGAAAAAACCCTGGGGTTGCAAAAAGGTGAGCTATGATCAGGGGGAAAACAGAAGGGGAGGGAAAGGTCCAGGTGGTCGAACCCCGGGGATTTTGTGCTGAACCCCCGAGGAACTATAGAGTAGAAACCTCTAGGGAAAATATTCCATCCTCTAATATCCCAGGGGAAAATGATGTAGTGAGTTATGGATCCGAGGGTGTTTTAACCGAAACCCCAGGGGTTCTTTCCCCTTGACTTGCACAAGAGCATATCTCACCACTTTTAACTTTTCAAAATTCTTGGGGATTTTCCCAAAACCCCCAGGGTTCGACCACCTCGGGTTTCGCTTTCCCCTGGGTTAACTTACCCCTTACCATATCTCTCCACCGTTAGTGAGGCGGAGCTGACAGGTTTCAAGACGGGCGAAGAAAGAAGCATAACAGGAACGGCCAACCTGAGAGCAGAATTCGAGCGTAGGGCGAAGGAAGGTTTTGTACAGGAGAGCAAACAGCTTAGGTGAGACAGCAGAGAAAGTTTTAAGAATGTAGTTGGGTTTTTTGAAGACTTTGCCGATGATGTAATCAGTATTGGCATGAGATTTCAAGGAAGAATCAAACCAAAGTGCCCAAGTCCCTATGAGACGTGTTAAAGGGTAGTATTACCAAGGTGATAGCTACAGTGAGGGTTGTTATGCCCAAAGTGCAGCACCACACATTTGAGAGGATTTACGGCAAGACATTTTTTGGTCGACCACATGATCAAGATCATGATGGCATCTTCGATGCTTCTATTTTTTTGCAAAACCCGTATTGGTTGTGAATTGACAACCATGAATGGCCTGCCCAACCCTCAAATGCATGGGGAAACACTGCATGCCACTCATAGAACGAAAATCAATCTACTTCTGTCCGTTTTTGTATTTGTAAAGAGTGTTCCTCATTAAAACCCATCCACCAACACAGTCGAAATACGTTTCTAGCCTTCATGTAACCATCTGTACTTTATCAACTGCCACCTTCTGTTCATTCAAACTTTGGCTGTAACTGATTGCTAAGCAACAACCTGTAGTGCAGGCAAGCCATTTCTTCCTGCATGCATGCAACAAACATGCAATGTATGGAACTAAACGAAAGAGGCACTCAGATAAGCAAGACCAATGAAGACATACCTATCCAAAACAATAAAAAAAATTAATAAATTATTAAATGAAAAAATAAATGCATAAAGATTGTTTGTTCCCTGCAAGTTTATAACTATTTCCACGACGTGTGATGTACATTTAAGAAGTTAACAATGGGATGATCTTGATGACAATTTTCAAGTTCATCCATTTCTTGTCCAATCAGTGGCTCCTCTTCCTCTCATCTCCTGGTAATATGTTTCCAGGTCTTTTAACAATAAAAGTGTACACGTAGTTCTAAGTCGAAAATTGATCCGCATTGGCTTTGTTTGTGCACTCTATCATAACATCTAAAACACACTAAAAGAAATAATGATAATTTGTTGCTAATTTCCTGTACTGTAAAATTACTGTCCACATCGTTAAAAAGTGCCACCCATTAGAAAAAGAGACTTGCTAAATTCTGCCTTTTAGGCATTCCCTAGCTGAGATTACAGAGAAATGAGATGAAAAACAAAAATGCCTCTTGACTGTCGAATCTGACCGGTGAGTGAACAGTAAAACAACTGAAATTTTTAACGGTGCACATTTGTGTATCTCTGATATTATTATTATGCCGTACTGTGCATCCGAAACTTTAAGGTACAAAGTGTCGGAAACAAATTACCGGGTCTTTGAACCTTAATTTTATGAAGGTTTTCCGCAGTGAACATGGGATTAGTTCAGGTTCCATTGCTGTTTTCGACTCGTGACTTCGGCAATGACTTCATCACAGTGCGCCAACAGCTTCCCAAATGCAGTGCCCCTGGAAGTGCAACAGGTGTATTTCACACTTACCGGAAGTAGTAGGGCGGAGCTACGACATGGCTGACTTCCTAAAAATCGAAACGTTTCAGATCACCGAAAGATTTGGCAGTACTGCATCACAGATCGAGGAACCGTCATTAACCGAATTTAGAGGCACAACATTCGGAATTTTATTCCAAAACATCCGAGTGAAAGGTTTGTTGTGGTGTTCAGCTGCCCTGCCCACCTTTGCATCAACTGCAGCTTTAATCGACAGGACGGTTTACAGTCATTGATTGTACTGTTTGTTGGTGATTTTACATTGTTGTGTGTCAGGAACATACGGATATCTTCAGGCGACCAGGATCGAATGCTCAGCATTGATTAGCTGTTAAGAAGTGTAATACAGCATACTAACCGCATAATACTGCCTGTCATTTGCTGGTGATCCCTTCCAGAAAGAAGATGGTAGTCAAAGAAGGATTAACTAAGTAATAAGTATCACCAGAGTTTATAAAGGGGTTTGTTAGGATCGGAGAGTGATAACGGCAACAGCACTAAATTTTTTAACCAATTTTTTTATTACTAAAAAGCATTCAACTTAGTAGGGATTAAAAAATCCTCATTATCATGTAGGAAACATATACGGACTCAAACCTATTTACGTTGCCTTTTAGACTTTGCGGGGAATTGAACACACAACCTTTGAAATCATAGGCTGAGGTCTTACCGCTGAGCCATACTGACACGACCAAACAGCAACGTAAATAGGTTTGCATCCGTATTTATTTAACCCATCTTGAGCCATTAGGTTTCCGTCCTGTATTATCAATTATTTCACGCTTTATTGTGTGTTCCTTTCGATTTCACTGGTGTGTGGCACGCAAACAAACGTCCCTCCAGTGGTGATTAGAAAAGTGTACGTTTGCATGTATATGTGTGCGTGTTAAATGCTGCCGAAGGACGTTTCCTTCTGGCCGTGTCAGTACGGCTCAGCGGCACATCGGCCTTTGATTTCAAAGGTCGTGGGTTCGTGGGTTCGACTCCCCAATCAGGGAGTCTAACATATAAGTCCAAAAGGCAGCGTAAATAGGGGTTTGCATCCGTATTTATTTAACCCATCTTGAGCCATTGGGTTTCCGTCCTGTATTATCATGTAACAACTTGGCGGCAGCCATTTTTGTTCTGATATTACTATTTTAATTGACTGAAACTTGGCGGGGTCTTTTACTCTTGCGGGTTTTGCTTCAGATTTGTATTTTAACCCAAACCATTTATGGCTGTGCTCAAGCATTTTTGGGTTATTTTTAAACCATCAATTTTTAACGTATATTTTTAAACCATCAATTTTTAATGTATAAGCAACATCTTTTCACGGAATTATTTCAAAACAGGGTCCATTCAGCGATTTCAAACTTCCCACCGTCCTCCAATCGTTCCGTAACCGATAAAAATGAAATACCATTAGGCTACAGTCAAGGTATTAAGAACTGATTAGACGAGATATTATACGTCGAATAAATTAACTTAGTTTGTCTGCACACGAGTTCTTGCTTCAGAATTTGCACGTTTTAAAGAATGTTAACACTAAGGTCATCAACATGCACGTACTTTTCCTTACTGCATCAATCAATTCCCTATCTATTGCCTATGGCCGAGAACACTCGGTCGAATGGAATCCTGGTCACGGTTATGACCTTCATAACGGGTTCTGTGAGTTATCTTTATGCCAGTGGAGGATGTGGCCATAGTGGTTAAGGCGCTATGCAAGTGATCTGGGGGACGAGCTGGGTTGCCATTTCGAATCCAGATCATGCCACGCCGACAAAACGTAAGTGCACAAACGTGGCTTACTGGACTACGTTATTTCTCGCGTATTATTTTCGCTGATGACTTATTTACGATTTTCTTTAATTTTATTTACAATGATTTATGTCTATTTATTATGAGACATAAGGTAACACTTTTTTTTTTTATCTCGTGTTGATATATAAATAATAAACACATTTGCATATTGTAAGTAGCTGGTTACGTTCAGGTTAGAATTTTTGCGTGTAGCTGGTTACATGTTGCAGTTACAGTCATGCGGGAGACGGAATGTGTTTGTACAGTTGTGTTAAGCACTTAATTAATTCCTTGTCATCTTCCATGAATTGGCCCTGCTCCGTCACTTCTGGACAAACCTGAAAAAAAAACAGTTTGATAAGTTATTACCTGAACTAAAATTGCTGTATTAAAGTAGTGTAAAGTGTACGCAATCAAGCATTAACACAACATTCAGACGTAGTTTAGGATTATCCACATGCGAATAGCACAACATTCACGAATAGTTCAGGCTTATCCACACATGATAGCACATCGTTCAGGCATAGTTCAGGTTCATCGACACGTCAACAGCAAACCATTCAAGCATAGTACAATCTGGCTAATCCACACGTGAACAGCACAACATTCAGGCATAGTTTAGGCTTATCC
>JAHWFP010046553.1:0-18831 GCA_023313725.1 Lithobius niger | reverse complement strand
GTTTACCCGTGGGCTATGCAGGTTCTGAGGCATGCGTAGGCTACGGGTAAACGTGCAGTCCCGTTGAAATTTTCAGTTACAAAGCCTTTGTGATCGTGAGGTGCAACTCGTGTTTTCACACGTTCGTACATGATTACTTGTGTGCGTATAGTTTAATTTTGCATGTGAAAACAACCCGACACTTGCATATGTTGTAAACAGCCAAAAAGGATTAAATGGGCCATTTTGCGTGCACAAAAAGTGAAAACTGTGTCAAGTAGGAGCTGGGGAGCCTTCATCATGCACCTTAAAAGGTAAGAAAAGTTTAGAATACTTACACGTGGTTTAGTCCCTATCTTGACGTGTTGGTCGCTTAGCACACATTTTATGTCACGTTAGCACAATTTGTAGCACTGAAACGATCACTTTCGAATGTTGGAGCCATTTTAAGCCATTTTATTAATATAAACTATTTTGATTAAAATTACAAAAGTATAAAACGTTTCTGAAGTTCAAAAAGTTTTGTATCACTCTAAAACTCTCATTAAATAAGTTCAAAGTCCAAATGTTCTGCTCCATTTTACCGTTCAAAAAGTTATTTCTTCGTGATATTATAATACAGCAGATTGGATCGATTGTAAGCTTTCGCGTAGGTAACGAGTTGTTTTACTTCGTATAAGGGACAGCTTTCACTGTCTGGTGTTCACTACAAAGCCATGTTTCGTTTTCCGGCGACGGTAGGAAATCGCTCGCGCTCGCAACAGTGAGTCAGTCCTTTAGAACCAATGAGTTTATGAAGGCAGGATTTACCATGGATGCTCGGGATGTTAAAATTAAAGCTTTCTCTCCAAAGCTGTATGTATCGAGGCTTGCCAACATCTGTGTGATGAGATGGGGTAGTCCTTCGTTTGTCCAGAGCCCATCTTTACAATTAACTTGTAGGATTTCTCCTTTTTGTTGTTTTTCGTACCCGTTGACACTTGCCACTATTATTTCTCTGAGTGTGACATCAGGGAATTTATCTTTGTTTCTTGAAGGAAGCACGTGTAACGGTGGACGAGGGCAATACTTGATTTTCGGGATCCCCAGTTCTAAGCCCGGTTCATTGAATACACCGTAGGTTTGTTTTGGGTACTTGAGCCCTCTTGCCGGAAAATCTGTAGGAAGATTGAGGTCCTTAATTGGGCGCATGCTGTCGGGAGTGCAGTTGTCCCACAGCTCGTCCCCATCGTAGCATTTTCCCCTCTCACTACAAACACGTGTGTTACCTGAGCATACTGGAAATACACAATTTAAATGTGTAAGCTTAAAAGTTCAATAATTTAAATTAAATTAAAATTTCTAGTTTTGTTTAAAAAAAAAAATTGATAATTAATAATATCGTAAGATCGCATAAAAACTTACCATGTTGAGCTTCGGTGCCTTGAATTCCATTACTTTCACTTGGTACAACTAGTACGGAGTTAGAAACTTTGTGTTTAAAAGAACAAATACAGAGTGAGGCCGGCTGTGTTGGACAAACGCGTATATATTCGATTTCGTCCATTATTTTTTTTTGTAACCAATGTTTGTCTGTAAATTCTGTTCCAGTAACCCAAACATCGTGATTTCTCTTATGTTTTTTTTTTTTTTGTATTTAGGCCTCCCACTGGCCCTGTTTGCAATTTAATTCTTTTTTCGTTTTTATTTGTTGAACGTTGTTTGCACTCGTACTCTGAGTGCAGCTGTAGTGAGCTTTGTATTTTTTCCCTCCTCGCTTTGGGCTAGAAAATAAATAGCGAAAGGGAGAGCTCTATTAAATTAATTGTAAAGACGTGAGTGTCGCTACGGGGCATTATTGCGGCTGTTTGTTTTTTTTTTTGTAAAGTCTGTTATCACGAAATTAGGTGAAATTGTTGGTGGGCACCTACCATATAGCATTAAATGCTAGAATGTATGCTTGCACCTGTTAACAAAGTATGGACATTCAGACATCTGTCTTGCCCTCCTTCTCGGGGGCTGTATCGTATGATACGGCTGTTTAAAAGGAGCACACCTGCGTTTTGTTCGGTGTTTTGTTTCAATGCGCAGCTGTATCCTGCTGAAGCGTCTATGTGTATTTTTCTAACTGATATCTAGTACAATTGGCTCATTACACTTGTGAAATAATCGTTCTTGCAAGCTGATGTTCAAGAAACATCTGTAAGATTTGTTTGTTTGTTTCACACACCTGTACAGAGCTGTACTTATTGTTTTAATTTCCGTTTGACGTTGACAAAGACTTCGCTCCTATTTCACCCACCTGGGATAGTAATTATTTTAATTACCGGTACGCGTTAACAAAGCATCCTCCATCGGCCCGGTACACAGTGTTGTTTGAAATTTGCGTTTAAAATTAATTTTCAACACGTTATCGAGTGTTCGGCTGGTTTTACTCTGCATTCAGTACCCTTATTGGAACTAGTGCATTGTAACGTATTCCAACATGGATTCTGCTCCAATCTCATCCGATTGCTCGCCAATACCCATGAGTGGGATGCAATCGGAATATGTCGATCTAGGTAACAACTAGCTTAGTTTAATCTGTTTTAACTCTAAATTGTAATTTATTCGTGTAATTCTTACTAGTTATTTCGTTTAATGTAGAAATGCACCAGGAAATTATGGAAGAAGTCTCGTTGCACGGCTTTGGTACCTTAGGATTTGAGGAAATGCCCTGTGATGTATCAACTATGATACAAGAAAACTTGACTCCCGGTGCTTTAGAGGCCTTCAATTGTAACCGGGTTTCAACATCTGAAGCTCAAGATGTTGATATGACGTATCGTGTGCATTACAAAACGTGCATAAAAATCCTGAAGTGATTGACATCGCGTCTCAGACCTCTGAAGAGAGCCTGTCAGGAAACAGTCGGGATATTTTCGTATCAAACTTTCCGACATCAAACCTACAACAAGAATCGTTTTTTGACGTTGCTGTGGATGATCCAATGGATAGCGTTTACGAAAGTGCTTTTGTTTGCAAAATGTGTGCTAGTGTGCCTGATAGTTTTATTTCTTCTTGCGAGAGCATGTTCACTAAGAGAGATTTCCCCTCTGCAAGTCATTACTTTCGCTCAGGAGGCTTTAAAAAATGAAGCGTCTGAGTTTTTGGATTTTGACAAGCATGACTGTGTCAAGCAAGAATTTAAAAATGCACGACTAACATGGTGGACGAGCGATGGCAAGTTGTGCACGGGCTGTGTTGGAAATCGGCTACAAATGAGCGCACACACATGTCATCGCTAGTGAACTTTAATAGCATTTAGTACTTATTTTTACTACCACTTCACTAATTTTTGATGCAATTTGTGTGAAATTTATTTATTTTTTCCCGCTAATACACGTTTCGGGTCATGTACTTTATTTTTTTTATTTTTAGAGTAACCTCGTGTTTTCACAATGAGCAATTCTGACGGCGAAAACTATTAATTAGAAAGTCTACTTTCATTCAGCTACGCTCTATCATTTGAAGGCTCTAGCCCTTATCAACCTCAGTATTCCCCCATTACGCCCCCAACTCAAAAATTTAACGAGCCAACTGCTGAATGCACGAGCCCAATATCCCCGTTTTCGGCATTACGTTTTATAAATTCCCGTATTCCCAATAACCAGCAAGGCGGAGCCGTGCAGACTCGAAGCCAAAGTCAAAACCAGTATAATATTCCTTTGCCACCACAAACTCGTAAGCGCTTGTTTACAGATAGTGTAGAAAATGCGCCCCCTGTTAAAATTCAGAAAACAACGGCTGTTGCCAGCAGACAGAACGATGTCCCCTCTACTAGCGGTTTTTCAAATCCCCTAAAGAAAACAACCGCTGTTCATTCTGAATCAGAATGGAACGAGAGTGAGAGTGGGAGCTCGGCATCACCCCCCAGCTCCCCCCTCTCTCCGCATCTTGTACCTATTCTGCCCCCTAGAAATAGGTCTACAAGCCCTCGTGTTGACGAGCAACCGATTGTGGATAATACAACGTACGATAGTCTTTACAATCCTACTGCTTTTTACGAGCTAATAGAGGTTCAATCTAAACATGTAAAGCTCTTTAAAACACAAGGTAAAGATGTTACATTTCAGTTAAAAACACCGGACTTAGAGCTACTCCACACATTAAATATTTCACTAACTGACCATTTCATCTGTGTGGTAAACCACATGCTAACTAATTTATTACCACAGTTAAATCCTCGTGATCAAATAGGTGTAGTATTAGCACATCCCGACGTAGACCGTGTGATTTATGTGCGTTTTAACACCTCATTTTTTCACCCAGGAAAAATCCTTCACGAGATTAACAAGCTAACTTTCAGTTCTAAAACTGTTGACTTATCTCCATTCAGCATGCGTATCACAACTGTTAGACTTCCACATGGTGGGTGCCTACCCAGTAAACTTGCATGGGCTAATTTGCAAAAATTGTATTCTGTGGTCACCTTTCAAAACCAGTATGAAGACACTAATTCTTGTCTCGTCAGAGCTATTGTCGCAGGGCTTAGTTATTTGGGTAAATTAAACGAGCTACCTTACGAATACTTGCACACGAGAAATAGGGTTAGAAAATTGCTTGTGCGTCAGATTTGTCATTGTACAGAGGCACCATACAACGTTAAGTCATCATTTGTCGAAATTGAGAAGGTACAGCGCTTCTTACCAGATATTCAAATATGTGTTTTAGAGTATGCCCACACAAATTTAACGTCATTTTACCTCGGACCAGAGCGGAAAACCAGAATGTACTTATTGTATTTTCAAGAGCATTATGCCTTCATCACAAAACCCCACCGTTTAATTCAGCACATGAAATATTGGTGTGAACGTTGCCTAAAACCCTTCCAGAAAGAGCATACTTGCAGAAGACAATGCATTGCGTGCCGAACATTTGGCTTTTGCAAACCGGGAGCCCATCTATACTGTCCTGATTATAAAAGGTTTTTTCGAGGTCCAGTATGTTTTTCAAACCACAAAGTATGCAGTGAAAGGGGTGATGACTCCACTTGTGTCAAAATAAAAACATGTACAGACTGTGAGAAAGATTATCCAATAAATAAGCATGACGTACATATTGCTAAAAATTGTAACCGGTACTACTGTTCAGTTTGTGGAGCAATTAAACCCACAGGTCACCTTTGTTACATTTCACCACCGATGTGGAGTTCATGAAATCTAACAGTATCAACAAGTGTACGGAGTATTTGACATAGAAACAGCCATTGTTGAGACCAATCGGCTTGACGGCGACGGTGTAAAAATAAAGGAACACGTGCTCATTCTTATTGTGCTCTATCTATCTTGTAGCGACTGCCGATCCACATCTTTAGAAACACGTGAAACTCTAACAGAAGACTGCCCCTTTTGCCTGAAACGCCGGTACACGTTTTACCGGCTAGAGTGTAGAGATCAGTTTTGCACCTTTTGTGTTTTCGACGTATGAAAAACGGAAGGATACCAAACTCACACGTTTTAGCCACTGTAGGTCTAAATTTGATAATTTGCCCGTTTAAGTTTTTTAGAAGAAAACAGTTTGACTCCGAAAGTGACACTTGTAGGCTTAAAGATATATCAAATCATTTTCGGCAGAGTGCGTTTTTTGGATATTTTCCTATTCGTAAATACATCGTTGAGAAAGGTTGCGCTGACGTTTAATCTAAAGGAAGAAAAGGGTTTTTTTTGTCACGGTTTCGCACAGCCAAATACACTAGAATATATCGGCAAATATCCTGAAAAAAGCTACTTTTATCCTGAACGCATGACTCCGCAACTCCTCCTGGAATTCGAGGAATGGTACGATCAAGTAACAAGTGAGGATAGCACCTTTAATTTTCGGGAAGAGATAATGAAGTACTGTGAAAACGATGTCACTATTTTGCAGGAAGCTGTTTATAAATTCAAAGACGTTTTCATGCCGATCTTCCCCACCTGCAATCCGTATGAAAACTGTACTTTGGCAGCAGCATGTATGAAATCTTACCGAAAGCTTTATTTACAGCCGAAAAAAATAGCTTTCATTCCACATAATTATAATCATCCCGGACGTCGTTTCAGCATTGTTGGTGTGGAATGGCTCCTTTGGATTGCAGACAGCGAGAAGCGAACTATACGGCATGCCCTCACTCCAGGCGGCGAAGCAAAAGTCGGCGGGGTTACAGTGGACGGATTCGATGCTGCAAACCGCGTAATTCTAGCCTTACATGGCTGCAAATTTCATGGCTGCAGATTTTGCCACGAGAGTTCTCGTTATGATCGAGCTTTGTTTAGCCATTTAAACATGCAAGAGGCTTATGAGAAAACTCTTTCTGAAGAAGCATATCTTCGAAGTTTAAATTACGAGGTGAGAAGCATTTGGGAATGCCAATGGAATCGCATGAGAAAAGAAAATCCAGCAGTACGGGATTTTGTGCAGCCATTGGACTTTGTTGCTAATTTGAATCCCGTAGATAGTTATCATGGAGGTAGAACAGAAATGTTTGGTTCGTTTGCTCAAGCAGACAGTGAAACATGCATTAAATATCTAGATTACATCAGCATGTATGTCTTTGTGATGAAGAAGTTTTTATTCCCTCTCGGACACCCCAACATCATTAAGGAGTTTACCAGTACGGACGTAACCAACTTTTTTGGTCTAATAAAATGTAAAGTGATCGCTCCTCGTGATTTATGGCAGCCAATTCTGCCATTTAAAAATAACGAAGAACTCTTTTTTCCTCTGTGTGCTAAATGCGCTGAAAATCGACCACCACTATCCTGCAACCACACAGATATCGAAAGGAGCTGAATTGGAACTTTCGTGTCAGAAGAATTAAGACTGGCTTTAAAGTACGGTTACATAATTGTGACGTTACATGAGGTTTGGGATTTTGAAATAGACCACCAATATATGCCTTTTGAAAGCTATATGCAGAATGTCATGAAGATTAAAACATAAGCTTCTGGTTACCCGCCTGAAATTTTGACACACCAGGAAAAGCAACAGTACATCAAGGATTACAAATTTTATGAAGGAATTGATTTAGATGAAGACAAAATTCAGGAGAACCCTGGCTTACACAGTGTTTCAAAATCATGCGCCGTAAGCTTGTAT
Organism: Lithobius niger; assembly: GCA_023313725.1. Taxonomy (NCBI): domain Eukaryota; kingdom Metazoa; phylum Arthropoda; class Chilopoda; order Lithobiomorpha; family Lithobiidae; genus Lithobius; species Lithobius niger. The sequence continues at coordinate 11,757 of JAHWFP010046553.1, read as the reverse complement.
GGCAAATTTTCTGAAAGATCATACAGAACGGACACAATATACGTCAACAAACAAGACCAATACTTCAAGCACATACTGGACTCGAAAAAAGAGATTATAGACGTCAGTTTTGAGAAAGGAGACACGCTCGCCCGAATTCAGTATCAAAACAGAGAAGGCTTTTGTCGTCCCTTACCTCACAACAACATTGTGATAGCCTCATTTATCTGCGCTTATGGAAGAATACAGCTCTATAAAAAGAGGGCAAAAGTAAATAACAGGCTCCTTTACGTAGATACAGACAGCATAACGATCTCATGTCCTAAAGGTGTAGAGACCGTCACTACAGGAGCATATTTAGGTGACATGACTGACGAAATTCTGAAAGATTACGGAGAGCAAGCTTTTATTTACAAATTTTTTTCTGGAGGTTCTAAACAATGGTGGATGGTGATACGTTTTAAAAATGACCCCACACGTGAAGAACGGATTTTACGGCTGAGAGGTTTCAGTCTGGATTCTGGAGCCTTAAAGAAAATAAATTGTGAAATTTTCGAAGACATGATAATGCACAGTGAAACAGAACGGCGTATTACTGTCACTAATGACAGTCAAATTGTGCATCAGGGCTGCAACCTGCTAAGTAAATCCAGAGATAAAACTTATAAGCTTGTGTTTAATAAACGCTGGTTAAACCCTGCTACTAAAATGACGCTTCCTTTCGGCTATGATGGATGAAAACACATAGCGCTCGCAAAGGCATCCAAGAATACACTAGCAAGCCTCAACTAGTCGCTCGAGCAGGCGGGCTGCTCGACCAGACTTTTTAATCGATCGAGGTTACGTTCTGCAGTTTCGAGAGGAGGTTGGAGCAGGGAAGAGCTGCTTCACAGACACATCCAGGCGGAGAAAGCGATCATCAACAAGGTATGCATGTCATGCTCTCGCGTTTTCTTGTGCCTAGTGCTACCCTCTTGGGAGCGGATTCGTAAACAGAACATCAGAAAAAGAGAAAAACGTCGCTTGCTTTCATTTCGCCGCACATCTGTTTGAAATCACAAAGTTGGTACACAAAAAGAAAAAAATGTTGCAGTTTGAAAGCCCGTTCTTTGCGATGGCAGTTGGACCCTCCATGAGTGGGAAATCTACATTTTTACAGCGTTTAATTGATAACCGAAATACTCTAATCCATCCACCACCCAGTTAAGATAGTTTGGGTACACGGTCCTGTTCAAAATTGGATGTCGAAATACATGCACATTGTACAATTCACAAATAAATTAATTGACGCTAACGAACTGCCCGAATTAATACTCCTCATTCTTGACGACGTGCAGTCTTTATTAAAATCAAAAGATTCGCAGCTGGCAACACAAATTGCACACCATAAACGCATTTCAATCATTTATGTGACACAAAACCTATTTTTTAAAGGACCTGCACATCGCGATCTCAGTTTATCTGCTGGCTACATAATTTTATTTAAAACTGTGCGTGATAAAGAGCAAATTTCACGGTTAGCACGCCAGATGTTTCCCAAGCTGGGGTCATTTTTCATTGACTCTTACAGCGATGCAACTGCTGAACGGTATGGCTATCTTGTCATTTTGCTGAAACAAGAAACTCACGATCAGCTTAGGGTTGTCTCCAAAATTTTTCCCGGCGAAAAAATAGCTGTTTATATTCCAAAATAAAAACAATGGAATACGACATCATGTAAACGCATACGTCATTTGCAGGTGCGATCTAGCAGAATGACGGATCTCGCTGCCAATATAATGCTGCTCTCAGTGGCATCTCATTTAAATACAGACTGTTTGCAGGCTATCTATAACAATGCTGGTATTTTTTTTCTGCAAGTTTATTTATAAAATCCTAAAAAAAGTAAGTTAAAAACCTCCACCTCTCCTCTGATGTATAAAACAGCCCACCTTTTAAACGTAGTTGTCATTTTGAGATGTGCTCTGGAAAAATGAAGACGCTTAGAAACCAGGCTGCAGTGCTAGCCGCTCTGCCACATTTGAATAGACTTCAGTTACGAGCGGTTGTTACTCACGGTAGTCCTGAATTAATCAAATCAATTTGTGAAATATGTCATAATATTTTCAAAGCCAATGTTCCATTAACGGCTTGCCAAATAAAAAAGTTAAAAAAAAACACCGCAAAACTATTCGATTGTTAGCAAAAAAGAAGAAAAGCACTGCGAGTCGTAAACTTATTATAAATCAAAAGGGCGGGTTTTTACCTTTACTCTTACCCATTCTTGGTCCACTTTTAGCCAGGGCTGTAGAAAGCGGTATTGGAAAATTAATTGAAAAAAAATTTTAAACTGAAGCGAAATTACGCGGTTTGCTGCAAAATGGAAAAAATGACGTGAATTCCGTACAGTGCCGTGCTGGCAAGCGCCAGCCAAAACCCGTATTACAGGCAAAGCTTGGACGTGTTCGAACCTGTCGTTAAAAAAATTAAAACTTTACAACTAGAAATTTCCAAATTTCCAACAAGAAGAAGCAATATTTCTTGTGAAATTAGAAGGGCAGCTTCAAAATTATTTGAAACAGTATCGTCAGACTATTTCAACAACACCCACTACGAGTTCAACATCTAGTAACCCCACAACCACGCAAGCTGCGGCACCGTCTCGAGCTCCAATGCTAACAACAATCAAACAAGACATTCTGGAAGTTATTCCAAAGAGTAAACGCAAGCAGACTTCCCAGCTCATAGATATTTTAGCGAAACAACCAGACTTCAGCGTTAACGAGAAACAAGAGATTCAAATAGGAAATGAGCCAATCTCTGGCTCAAATATTACAGATTTACTAGTTCACACTGCTACTGGTGCTCGTGAACTCAGTAATTTGCCAGGTCTAGAGGGCTTTAATCGAATTTTGAAGGATGCTAACATACCTCAAACGCTTTTTGGTACATATTTAAAATCTCGTCCCTCTAAAAAAGTATTTTAGAGACACGCCCCCAAAATTATCTCCCATATCACCGTATATGCCTTCTGATTGGGAAGAATTTTAACACGAAATGGATGCATTTATGCGTCAAATCTACTTCGAGCCGTCAAACCCTGCGGGATTTACTGCTGCGGCGCCTTTATACAGAGAGATAAAGAAGCGGGGTATGCCCTTTACATTTAAAGATGTTAAACATTTTTTAGCTAAAACCGACACCTACTCAATCCACCGAAAGGTAATAAACAAATTTCCGAAAATTTGTACGGTTTCTTCAAGCATTAACGACCTTTGGCAAGCAGACTTAGGTGATTTTCGATCAATTTCAGGCGAAAATTACAATAATCATTTCGTACTTTTCGTTATCGATGTATTCTCTAGAAAAGCATATGCACAGCCAATCAGAACTAAAGCTAATAGCGATGTCATGCAAGGGTTTAAAGCAATATTTCGGCACGCAGGTGCTGTGCCCCATGCCCCGAGTTTTGATCGTGGTAAAGAATTTTTATCGGATTCTATGTCTAGATTTTTTAGAAAACGCAGAATTCATGCTTACACCACTAATTCTGACCATAAACAAGGAATAGTAGAAAGGCTGATTTTAACAAATAAGTCGAGACTTTACAAATTTTTTACTTATACTGGATCTTATCGCTATATCGAAGTGCTTCTGAAGATAATGGAAAGTTATAACAATGCTCATCACTCAACAATCAAGGCCGCGCCGAACGATGTCAGGCCGGAAAACCAACTATATTTTTGGAGGAAATTTCACAACCCTCTTATTGTTTACCGGGAAAGAAATTTATTTTTAATATTGGCGACACAGTACGAATCTCCATGAGACGTCACATTTTCGCCCGGGGGTTTAAATCAGGGTGGAGTCGTGAAATTTTCACAGTACAAAAACGGTTTCCGACGAGACCGGTTGCAACGTATGAGTTGGCTGATTTAAACGGTGAAAAAATCGAAGGCAGATTTTATGCTTATCAAATGACACTGGTGTTGAAACAGTCTGACGATTTGCATGCAGTTGAAAAAGTGTTATAGGTCAAAGGGAAAGGGAAAAATCGTAAATTGTTAGTCAAGTGGGAGGGTTATCCCAGCAGCTTTAATTCCTGGATAAACGCTGCAGATTTAAAGGATAAACCTCCTGCATGATTTATCATGGAAATCGAGGGGTTCTATATGAGCCTTCCTTCTAACGGAGGTGACCCCCTCCTATTTCCAGAAAATAGCCTAACCAGTTACACGACTAATTTAGCACGTCGTATTGAATTGGAAGGAAGGTGGGCTGTTGCAGTTACCGAGTTCAGTTATCCTCACTCGTTCATAAAACTAGCAAACGAACAGGTAGGCACAATGAAAATAGTTAAAAACCCTTATAAACATACAGTATTCCAAAAACTGCATAAAAAAACAGGTGAATCTTACGTTTTAGAAGTGCTTGTAGCATTTTTAAATAACTATTTGCAACAAAGTTTTGTCCCCGATCCTCCTGTATTACTCGACATTTCTGATGAAGGGTTAGTAATATTCGGGGTAGACCCTGGTACAGAAATTATTATTCAAGATCGTTTAGGTTTACTTTTAGGGTTCGACGGTGACTCAGATATTCACATCCAATACGGAGCTGAAGGCCCCAATTTTCCTAAAGAGATTAGAACCACAAAAAGAGAACTGGTGGATGAAAGTTCGCACAGATTACAAAACGGCCTATGAAAAAAAAATAACACTAAAACCTGGTTATTATCTGAAGCCCGAAAAAACAGTAGCCGATTTAAATGAAGCTCTTTCCGAAAATTCTGTTGGAAATGACGTAAAGCTGTCGTACGATCTGTTATCACGTTCAGTTAGCGTTCAACTCTCAGAGCGAACAGAGGTTACTTTAAATGAGTCTGCTGGAATATTACTTGGTTTTGGGGGCTCCAAAACCATAAAAAAAACGTTACAAGCCCCCTATCCACTAGACTTAAATGTGGGTCTGTATAGCATATTTATTTACACGGATCTCATAGCCAGTGATCAAATCGTAGGTTCTAGCCTGACACCCTTGTTGCGTAGTGTACCTTTAAAAGGAACGGACGGAGATGTCATAACAGAATCATTCCAAAATTTATATTACTGCCCCCTGGTGAGAAATTCGTTTCATTAGGTGCTGGTGGCGCTCCGCGACAATTCAGGGTATTTAATTGATTTCACCCCTAATGGGAGGGTTAACATTACTTTACATTTCAAAAAAATTGACTATTGAAAATAAGGGTCCCTCCGTATAATAGTTTTGCAGCTTGCCACTCCCATTTTTGCAAGCAGGCCGGCGGGGGAAAGCCCTACTTCGAGGGGTCTCAGTGGCAAAGGGGATCAGGTTTAATAAGCGATTTCAGACGTGGTGGGATACCTTACGTAATGCCCTTAGTTAAACGGGCAGGAAAATATTTAATAAATAAGGGGCAGAGCTTTTTAAGCGATATACGTAGCGGTGTTGGCTTTAAAACTGCTGGTAAACAACGATTAGGCGAAATAAAAAAAAGCTTTTCTTGACACAGTTCTTAATCGCCGCCAGGAGGGCTCTGGTCAAAAACGTTGCAAGAGTAGACGAGCTGGCAGTCAGATGGTTCAGAACACTTCTAAGCGCTGCAGGGTAAGCAGCAAAAAGGCTAGGGGACGCAAGACATATTTGAGTACAGTGAATTCTCCTCACGCATAAACATACCACCATGTCTACATTAATTCATCATTTAAGCCCTGAGTGCTCCCATACAGGGTATGACCTATTTGACCTCCCCCCTACCGCAGTTGAAACGCAAGAAACACTGCAAGTGCAGCACTTCCCCATTAACTCTACTGCGGGATCAGCGCCTATCGAATTTTCTGTAGTCACAACAGGAAGTGACTTTTATTTAGATCTCGCGGAAACATACTTGCAGTGTTTTATTAAAAGTGAAATCGGACGGAAGCGATATCTCGGACACGGACAAAGTTGCTCCCATAAACAACACACTACATTCTATGTTTCAACAAATTGACTTGTATTTAAATGAAACTCTCGTCAGTTCAAGTGACAATTCTTATCCATATTGCTCGCAATTAGAACACTTGTTGTCTTATTCTCAAGATGCCAAACTTTCCCAGTTATGCACGCATGGCTGGTATGACACGCCCGGGGCTCAAAACAGCAAAGATCCGACATCTGCTACCTCTATTAACGAAGGACCAAAAGCGCGCCATTCTAAAATTAAAGGCTCTAAAGTGTGGGAGTTGTTTGGTCGTCTGAACATAGACTTTTTTCAACAGCCCAGATATCTGTTAAATGGTGTAGACGTTCGGTTGCGTTTAATACGCTCCTCAGATAAATTTGTTTTAATGTGTTCTGACGATACTTTAGCTCCCAAGCTTGTTATTGAAAAAGCAGTCCTTCACGTTAAAAAGTGCAAATCCTCTGCTAATCTGTTGATATCACATAATAAAGTGCTAGAACCTAGCAATGCAAGGTACAATCTCCGTAAAGTTGAATCCAAGGTATTTAATGTGCCCACAGGTGCTCTAGACGGTTCAATCGATAGTGCCATCACAGGGCCTCTTCCCGTAATAGTAGGTGTGGTACTTGTTAAAAATAGTGCTTATGCCGGCAGTTACAAAGAAAACCCTTTTAACTACTATCATTACAACATAACCATATTGCACTGTTGGTTGACGGCAAGTCGGTACCTACTAATGCCTTCACCCCGAATTTCAGCACCAATTGTTATGCCCGTGACTATTTGAGTCGTTTACTGCTACAGGGCGCTACCAGCAGGACTTGGGGTTAGGACTGAAATACGAAGATTACGCCAAGGGCTTAAGCGCGCACTTCTGCGACTTGACCAACGACGAGGGAGCGACATGTCGACATTTATCACTGGGTAGGTAAGGTACAGTTCGACTTGAACTGAAATTTAGAGAAGCACTAAGAGAATCCATAAACATTATCCTGTACTGTGCCTACCAAGTGGTAACAGAAATCGACAAGAACAGAACTGTGGTTGTAGAACAGTGAACAAAATGAACACCTTACAATTGCGTCGCATATTTCGTTCTGACCGTCTCATTTCACAAACCATGCATGCTGATGTTTTACCATGTGACTTGCTGCCCAAGACAAAAAGTGTTAAACAAAACTCTGTATATAGTGAACTTCGACACTCATACTCTGCCAGGCTCGCACTGGATCGCAATTCATGTAGACCCTTATAAAAATAGCACCATATATTTCGATTCCTATGGAAAACCACCAATTAATAGTTTTATTAATAAATTTATTGTTGTGAATGGTATGAAATATTTCGAGTATAGCAAGGCACATTTACAAGGTGAGTGCAGTGATACATGCGTGGCCTACTGCTTATTTTTTGCTTATCACATTGCTAGAAGAGGTTCTTTAAAAAACCATATTGAATCATTTTGACATTAAAACAAAAAATAACAATGATAGAAAAGTTGTAAAATTCGTTAAAACAATTTACAAACGCACATTTCCAACATTGCGTGTAAATAAGCCCTGCTATACTCGACCCGTGCATGCAAATTTTTAATATGTCTGAAGATTTAAAAAAAGACATTTTAAGTATTTACCTTATTGCATGTTTATCCTGCTTTTTAATATACTCACTATGAAATGAGGTTTTGAATTCTTACTATTTTTACTGCTGTGGGAATGTATATTTGCTGCACTGTCAATAAATTAAGCTATTTTGCACAATTATTTTTTATTCAGCGTTCTAAATACAAACAATTACACAAAGTATTGGTTACTCACCCAATTTACGGTTATCCATTAACTGTACACTTCACAACTTAAAGGTAATCCATTTTTGATAACACACTTACAGTTCTCTGTCCACTAATAATCCATTAATGCTGGTCCAATAATAATGATTTTTACTAAACAATGTGCACACGCTACATCACTAACTCACAATCACTACTGCAGTACGATATCTACAGGGTGTGTTTGCGAATGCACATACACAGCAGAACACAATAAATCCAAAATTGCTGAAAGTTGCAACCACAGTTATGGAGAAGGCTGTATCCATGGTTCACTCAGTTATAGGCTTGTTAAGTTTGTTTTTTTCTAGCACTGCGTTTATACGCTCATTAACTGCACCAATCTGATTGACGAGATTAAACCAGGTATCCAACGAAAGATGAACTCCTTTCATAGGGTGAAGTGGGTCACAAGCGTTTTAGCTCAGTTCAAATTTCATCAATGAAACCTGAATGCTGTTGGTCGGGCTGTAGTGACGGTCAATGACAACAAATTTTCCAAGAGAGATCTCGTGCCTATGCTGCGTTATATTTGTCTTTAATGTGGAACGGCCAAGAAGTGGGATAAGCTAATTCATGTTCCAAATTTTCTTTAGGAATCGGCCCACGGTATTCTTCCAGTTGGGAGACGGCATCGCGAACTAATCCAATCATGCGCTCACAAGACATCGATTCCCATTCTTGCAGAGTAAGATTTAAACCAAAAATTGGACTTGGAACCCACTTCAGAGTGATTTGATTGAAGGTGTGTTTACGCACGCAGACGTACAGCTCTGATTTGAACATTCGAACCACTACTAAAATGCCCTCTTCCCCGAGAGAAACGAATTCTTCTGGGATTCTGTATATCCCATTCTCAGGCATCCCGTAGAAATCCTTAGGTCTTCTTTTCAGGGAAGTTAAACTGGTATCATCATCATCATAACAGGGCCTTGGACGACGGCGACAGTCTTTTTTAGGAGCCCTACTCTGTTCCAAGTTGAGAGGATAATGGTGGCAACGTCGCCTTCCATTTCGGGCACAGGCTGCGATAGAAGACTGGGAGAAGCAAGTAAAGTTGGTGACGAGCGTAAATCGAGAGATTCGCGAGGGCTTGGAACCGGACTGAGAGGCGTAGGCAAGATAGGAGAGACAGGAGCAGAGACAGTCATTTCCAACCTGTTAGCGCTAGTTTCTGAACCGAGAGTGAAGAACTGTTTCAAATTTCCCGCTTCCTTTCTCATTTCAAACAATACAACTGACGAAAGCTCCCACTTGGCTAGCATAAAATGCCCTAAGGGTGTAACGTATGCCGATTGGTCCTGCCTCTCGCGTTAGCTCCGCCTATAGTCATGTATCAGCTCCTGCTACGACGGACAGGATAGCCCATTCATCACGAGTAGCGTCCTAATTCACGCTTGAGAAAACGCATCTATGACGCATCTAACACCTGCATCCTCCCCCCCGCCATTCATCCCTATAACGGTAACCCATTCGTTACAACTCCCACCATAATTAACACAACTATGCTAATTACAACTTAAACGCCATCCTCCCCCCCCCCTTCCTTTTTTTCACTAACCTGAATCTGCAATGTTTTTACAAAGAGTTTTTGATTTACGTGATCTGACTTTAAACCCAAACGACGAAAAGTTAAGCTGATATGTGGTTCCGTAATACGAGGCCTGCGGGGCACACCGTACGTGTAATGCTCAGAAGTTGGTGGCTCGATTAACAAAAGTGAACCGTGTTTTTATTTTATCGTAAAGCTCTGTTTTTTCACAAAACCACGATTACGAAACGTCATCTCTCTTTCTATTCCGAAAGAAAGAACAGCCACACCTTCGTTGTTAGATTCCATTCCTTCAATACTGTGAAAACCGTGAGAATCATGACCGCAAGAATAACGATTTACCAACACAAAATCGTAATGCATCCCTGTTATGTCACTAACACGATCCCGAAGAGCAAGTAAAAGTAAAAGTCCACGGTTTAGCGGCAAGTGTCAAGTTAGCATACTTATAAGTTAATCCGCTATCCCCATGAGCTACATGTTTTCTAGGTATATCAAAATAGCTACCAAATATGCCAATTTTTTGGTTTTCTAAATAGTCTATCTGCCGTTCTAACAAAAAAAAAATAAAGATGCAGCTAGAGAGACAGGAAAAACTTGCTGAAATTCCAGTTCCAAGCCCTCCATGCGATTGTAACGTGTGCTTTTACCGCATGGTAAGAGAGGATCTCTCACTCTTTGAAGGATGGCCTCTGCAAATAAAAATTAAGACCATCATTCTTTTTGCTTGCCAATCTACGAAGCTCCGCGAAAAATAACTAACTACACTTCGTGAAACTGCAGGAAGTTAAATAAATAAACAAACAACTTACCCACATCTGGAAGCTCCTTTTCCCTGCTACATGCCATTTTCACGTAGTTTCTTCGTATTTTCACTAAAGTAATCCTGTACGAACACGACTTGTACCTCTTGATTACAAACACTTTCTAATTTTGAAAATGTCAACGAAAACCAACATCACAAGCCGCTTACCCGTTCATCTACAGCCACCTCCCACCCGACGGTTCATTTAAAAATTTGCCTATCACGAGTAGCGTCCTAATTCACGCTTGATAAAACGCATCTATGACGCATCTAACACCTGCATCCTCCCCCGCCATTCATCCCAATAACGATAACCCATTCATTACAACTACCACCATAATTAACACAACTTTGCTAATTACACCTTACACGCCCACCTAACACCGACCCACCAACCGTAACAACTTAATTACACCCCTGGCCCCGCTCTGATGACACTTAATTGCACCCCTGGCCACGCCCTAATTATACCCCATACACACCCGCGCACACTCTGCGTGCGGACACGCCCCTTTTGGGAATAAGTAGGTAAACACTACTGGTAGCTACAAGTCTACACCGATTAATCATGCCTGGTTATAAGAAATGCTTAAATATTATGAAGTTATGAAATTCAATAAACGAATAATAATAACCGCAAAATAAAAGCAATACTAAATCTCCTATTGTAACTGAAAAAATAAAATTTGTCGAACACAGAATGAAGTCAGTCACATAAACGCGCAATTCTCTATTTATGGAATCTGGATAAGCCAAGAAAATGTGGTGGTTTGTTCACAGTCTCAGAAAAAAAGGATAGTTAATTAGTTATGCGTGACAAAACCTATTTTTAAGGTTTTAAATTAACTTTAAAAGTATTCCCCCATATAGTTATAAATATAAATGGAACAATAGTTTTAAAATTGATTTTGTTTTTTAAGTAGATTTTGCGGTTTTGTTTTAAAGAAATGCATTAAAAAAACGTTGAATTTAGGAATAAAAAAGCCGTGAAAAGACGAGCTGGGGGCCCCCCCCCCCCCCATCTGGAAAAAAAAACAGGCAATGGGGAAAATAACGAAGAGAAAGATTGCCGCTAAAGAAAAGCCCAGGAAAAATGAAATCGACAAACAGCCGAAAGGACAAAAAAAATGCCGTGAAAAAAAAGAGACACGGGAGATAACCGTAGGAAAATAGCCGAAGTAAAACAATCCGAGGAAAAAAACTGAAGAAAGAAAAAGAAGAAGGAAAAAACCGTGTCCTAGTGCAATTTCTTACCCAGGTTTGTTTAATATCTTTGTAATGCGTGGTGCAGTGGCAACCCGGACTACTGCACTGTGACGCAGAGATTGACGCTAATGACCTAGTTGTCGACGAGCCATTATAGGCCTTAAAGTGGCACTATCACCGATTGTAAGCTGACGAATTCTGACAACATCTAGCGCTGTGTAGTACCATCTAGCGTTTGCTTGCATCAGGCGAAGGAATGCATAACGGCATTTCTTTTAACGAAACAAACAAGCCACGACATCCGTAATTATTGAGTGAAAATTTGGTTCATCCTCATGCACCTGCGAGCAAGCTATAAAGGTTAACAATATCAATGCCGCTAGATGGCGCCACGGTATTTTCGTTCGCATTTCAATCGGTGATAGTGCCACTTTAATTCCCGTAGG